>RWGZ01001458.1:756838-833069 GCA_009725065.1 Utricularia reniformis
AATACATGCAATCTAATTTCATTCATTAAAGTGATTAAATATGGAAATTGAAAAATATCTAAAGTTTTAATAAGGTCATATGCATAAAACCAACATTTTGAATAATTCAAAGAATATATTACAACATAACACCAAAGCATCCAACTATCGACATGTCCTCGTTCTTTAAAATTATATCATTGTTATGGTCTCTTTTTAGGGGGCACCAACAGTCACCCGATTCGTCAGCAAACAAATTCAGTTTGATTTGTTTTTGATGGGGAAAACGATTAACGATAGAAACAAGTAAAGGAGACACATCGATTTATAGTGGAAACCCCAGGAATTGGGGTGAAAACCACTTGACTAAGAGCGAATTATGCTCCTAGCCTGTTCATTAATCAAACAATTCATACAGAATACAGCAGAGACTTAATGAAAATGACAAGGAAAAGAAAACAGTAAGAACTCCGGCAGGGTAACAGCCTGCTCTTACGTGTCCAAAATGTCCTCCTATTTTCGTCGTCACGCTCTGTATTTATAGAGATAATGACGTGTGTAAACCACGCTCTGTAACCGCCTCTGACAAGTTTGTTAGAGGTTGTTGTCGCGCGATGTAAAACGAGGTTGGGACCGAGGCATGGTCTGCGTGATCAGGCCCGAGGCGTGGTAAACGTGTGAAAGCCCAAAGCTTGGAAAGCGTGGGTTTGTAACCGCTTAGACCGAACAACGGAGCTAGTTACCAGAAAACGCTTTATTTCGCCAAGGTTATCTTCGGTCCTCTCGCGAAACATCGGGCCATTTTTTGTTAAATGTGTAAATGGGCTGCACAAGTTCGCTTCCACCGTACGGATCGGCCCAATCGTTATTGGGCCTCATCCGTTACAGGGTGCCCGGTCCTAGAATTCTCTTCTCTTCGATCATCTCGAGGTCCAATAATCTCCTTTCACCGTTCATATGCTCATCATATTGAGATATCCAAGGTGATCAGATGTCAACCTCCACCATGCTAACAGCTTCGGTCCCATACACCAATGAGAACGGTGATTCCTAGGTTGTTGAGCGAGGTGTAGTTCGGTATGCCTATAAGACCTCATAGATGTGTTCACGCCATTTACCTCCGAAATCTTCTAACTTGGTTTTCAATCCTTTCAGGATAACCATGTTAGATACCACCGTAAGTCAATTAGTTTGGGGGTGGGCTACTGATGAGAAATGTTGGATGATGCCCAACTTGGTGCATAGATCCCGTATGCCCTTTCCACGGAATTGAGTCACATTATCTGATATGAGCGCTCGGGGAACCCCGAAGCGACTCACGATATTTCACGATATTGCGGAATCGGAGCGTGGTATTGACATATGATACAATGTTTAGTGTATTTCTTGGCATCTGCAAGACACGTTGGCCTAAAATATCTAGCTCTAATGATGCGGTGGTATAAAGATCGAGCCCCTGAATGAATGACGCATATCCCTTCATGAACATAAATCATGACGGCTTCAGCCTCAAGAGGGGATAAGCAGCACAGAAGCGGGCCCTCAAAACTCTTTTTAAACAAGCGTCCGTCAACCAAGATAAATCTCTTAGCCCGGACATCTATTTTTCTGGCTTCGGACTTGTCTTCAGGGAGATAGCCGTTTGAAAGTATTTAATAAAGGGATCCATCCAATTGGATTCCCCCGAAGATTTAGTAGCGTTAATATTCAAGCCCTGGAGTTCATGGCATAAAGCTCTGATCTCTTCAATAGACTGTTCGGTCACCGATATCTCAACCGAAGGTCGGTCCTGAATGTGGACCGAAATAGTGTTTGGCTCTATGTCAGGTATGCCTGCGGCCAATCTGGCGAGTGCATCGGCAACCTTATTTTGCTCTCGTGGCACGTGGTCAAGAGAAAACTCACTAAATTTCTTAGATAAATCCAGAACATTGGCACAATATAGCTTCATCATCGGGTCATGAGTTTCAAATCTCCCTGAGAACTGTTCTACTACTAACTTCGAGTCTGAGAACATTCGCACTCTGCTAACTCCCATTTTTCAAGCCAAGGTCATTCCTGATAACACAACCTCATATTCTACCACATTATTTGTTCCAGCAAAGAAAAATTTGACTGCGGAATGAATAAGGTCACATTGTACCGTTGTTAGGGTAATGCCCGCTCCTCTTCCTCCGAAGGTCGACCCATCTACGTATATCGTCCATCGATCATCCTCTTGGTTAAGATATATGGCCGATCGGGTCATTTCAACCACAAAGTCGGCTAGGACCTGAGCTTTGATCGCCCTTCGGGGCAGGAATTCCAGATACATAGCGCTGAGTTTGATAGCCCATTTTGCAATTCTCTCATTCAAATCCTTCTGTTTAATGACCACCTTCAGAGGTTGATCCGTATAAACATAGACCGTTCGGCCTTCAAAATAGTGTTTCAGCTTAGATACAGCTTTTTTCAAAGCTAGCATGAATTTCTCCAAAGTGGAATATCTGGTTTCAGCAGATACTAGAGAATGGCTGACATAATAAACAGGTCTATGAATGTCGTCTCGGATGATCACTAGAGCTGCGCTGACGGTAACTTCTGATACAGCAAGATACAACCCCAAAGGTTCATTACAAGTTGGACTTACCATCACCGGGGGAGTGCTTAAATAAGTCTTCAGCTCAGAGAATGCCCGATCGCATTCTTCGGTCCAATCTAGATGGCTTGCTTTTCTTAGCACTCTGAAAAAAGGTAGAGCCCGGTCTGTGGATTTTGAGAAAAACCTGCTTAGTGCGGCGAGTCGGCCAGTGAGCCTCTGAAATTCTCTCTTGTTTCTTGGAGGTTGCATATCAATGATAGCCTGCATCTTTTCAGGGTTAACTTCTATGCCTTTCTCTGAAACGTAATATCCTAGAAATTTTCCGCTTCGGATTCCGAAGCAACATTTGTTTGGATTTAGTTTCAGCTTATATTTTCGGCATACATCGAAACATCGAGACAAATAAGAAAAGTGGTCTTCATCATTCATAGATTTAACAATCATATCGTCAAAATAAACTTCCGTCATATGGCTGATCAATTCTCTAAAGATCTTGTTAACCAACCTTTGATATGTTGCTCCAGCATTTTTGAGACCGAATGACATAACCACATAACAGTAAATGCCATCTTCGGTCATGAATGATGACTTCTTCTGATCTTCTTCAGCTAGGAAGATCTGATGGTACCTAGAGTAAGCATCCATGGTACTCATCATGGTGCTACCAGATACAGCGTCTACCAGTCGGTCGATATGCAGCAAGGGGAAATGGTCCGACTCACAGCTTTTGTTAACATCGGTAAAGTCGATGAACATTCACCATTTCCCATCCGGTTTGGAGACCACTACTGGGTTTGCAACCCATTCAGTATAGTGGATTTCTATGATGAATCCCGACCGCAGCAATTTATTCACATCAGCCCGGATAATCTCGAATTTTTCAGGAGAATAGCGTCTCATTTTCTTCCTAACAGGCTTCGTTCCAGGCTCGGTGTTGATCCGATGTTCACTATCGGATAGGTCAATCCCCGGAACATCGTCCGGGGTCCATGCGAATATATCCACGTGGCTTCTCAGCAAGTGGATCAGTTCTTTTTCAAAAGCAGGGGCTAAATGTGCCCCGATGCGAGTTGTTTTGGTTGAGTTATTCTCAACCAGGTTAATTAACTTGAACCCAACGGGTTCCATTGCTTGCCTCGGGTGCGGTGGTTCTTCCAGCAGATCGACCCGGGCCCTTTTGATAGGTGCTAATGTTCGGCACGAGCTCATGTAGCATTGTCTAGCTACTTTCTGATCCCCCTTGACAGAGATAACTCCATGAATGGAGGGGAATTTGAGCATCATATGATAAGTAGATGGGACCGCCTCGAACTTACTAAGGCCGGTCCGTCCGATAATGGCGTTGTAAGCCAAGTCGACTTGAACGACAATGAATTCCAGATCCTCCGATCGGTCCTTGGATGGTTCTCCAAGGGTGACTGGGAATAAAATCTTCCCGCATGGAATGACGCTCCTCTGGTCGAACGACCAAACAGTTATATTAGCGATCGGGAGGTCATGAGCAGCAGCTCCCAACATTTCGGCGACCTCGTGCTTCATTAGATTGCACGAAGCCCCGGGGTACACTAAGATACTGTGGACGCGACGATTCCCAATGATTCCAGTGATGGTAAGGGGATCATTGCATGGATCGATGATCCCTTCCTGATCGGCCATGGTGAAAGTGATATCCTCCCCAAAGGGAGGGGACCGTTCCCCTGGATCATATTTAACCATCGCCACAGATTCGGAGCTCTCAGCGGAGTCTCCGCGCGCAGTTCTCTTTCGGTCCCGGACCGATTCATTTATTCTCAGACCACCGGAGATAACATAAATATCTCCATCTACGTCTCTCGGTGCCGTCTCATTTTGAGGAGGTTGGGCACCAGTTTCCGCAGGTGGAGGAGCAGCATGCTCCTGTCTTCCACCCTCGTTTTTCGGGGCTCTGCCGCCACGGCCCCGCCATCTTCCTCTTCGGCCCTGACCATGGTTTTCACGACCGTGTTGGCCTCTTTCTTGTTCTGGCGGAGGAGACCGTCGGTCCTCCGTCCGATCATTATAATTTCGGGGTTGTCCCCGATTATCCCTTCCCCGCGGCCTGTGACGATCGTCACCTTGGTGGCCCTTTCGGGGGGATTCTGCTCGCTTGCCCTTCTGACCATTCAGGTCGGGCTTTTCTTTATTCATTGCCGCTACCGTCTCTTTCAACAGCGGGCACTTCAGGGTCGGGTGATCGCGATTATGATGCAGCTCGCAATATACCCGATTGTCCTCCTACTTCGGGAGGACATCTTTCTCGCCTACAGCCGCTACTTCTCGCGACTGCTTCTTAGGGTAGGAAACCCCTATGATCACCTGCGGGCTCAGAATTCCCGCTAGGTTTCCGAAAGCCTAGCCACAGCGCTTCCTCCACCTTAATATATTTGTTGATTTTCTGAAGAAGCTTTCCCAAGGTGGATGGTGGGCTCTTTACCAAGCTAGCCGAAAGACCCGCACGGTCCCAAGACCTGATTTTCTAAATCTTATCCCGGAGCTCAAGCTTGATACCCCGGACGGTCCTATTGAATTTCTCCATGAAGGACCGAAGACTCATTTTGCCGGGATATATTTTAGCTGATATAGTTCCTGTCTACTTCGGGGCAGTCCTACATTTGGAGCAAATTGCTCTGAGAAAGCCAGAATAAATCCGCTATACGACTGTATGGATAGGGCCTGCAAATTTTTGAACCACGTTCGGGCGTCGCCTTGTAATCGTGCCGCGAAGATGCGGCACTTTAGTGAATCTGAGGCCCGAACCGTTCCCATACGTAACTCGAAATCGGCAACGTGATCGATCCGATCACCGTCACCACGAAATGTCGGCAACCCCTCGGGGTTGCGATAATGCCGATCTGGGACTACTGCCCAGATCTCTTCAGAAATGGGGAGCATCAAATCTCCCAAGGCAGCTGATACACCTTCAGATTGTTGGGACGATGTCTGGACCGCATGCAAATTATGCCACCAGTCATCATCCTTATTTCGCCTGATTGGGGCCTCCATGGCCCTGTTGAATACACCAGGATTGCGTCCCAGATTAGGTTCGAAATCCTTCAACGCACGCATGCTCTCCAACTCCCTGGTGAGCTCGTCAATTCGTCGCTGCATCTGCTCCTGATCATTTCCAGGGGCAGGAGTTAGAGCCCTGGCCGGGGGGGAGGAGTAGACCGATATTTGGGCCTCCTCGTTGTTACACCACGCCTGATGATTTCTTCATCATCAGTGCTACGCTCGTCAGGATCACTCTCGTATCCTCTAATTTTGGGAACATGGCTTGAAACAGCCGGTGGTTCTGTTCCACTTCTCTCCGACGTAATCTCTAGTACCACATTCCTGACGACAGCTTCCAGATCCTGCAAAGTGAATGTTGGTGCTGGGAGACTGTCGGGAAGCACGTCACTGTCATTTGTCGAAGTTCCAAACTGTTATGGTCCCTTTTTAGGGGGCACCAACAGTCACCCGATTCGTCAGCAAACGAATTCGGTTTTGATTTGTTTTTTATGGGGAAAGCGATTAACGATAGAAACAAGTAAAGGAGACACATCGATTTATAGTGGAAACCCCAGGAATTGGGGTGAAAACCACTTGACTAAGAGCGAATTATACTCCTAGCCTGTTCACTAATCAAACAATTCATACAAAATACAACAGAGGCTTAATGAAAATGACAAGAAAAAGATAGCAGTAAGAACTCCGGCAGGGTAACAGTCTGCTCTTACGCGTCCAAAAGGTCCTCCTATTTCCATCGTCACGCTCTGTATTTATAGAGATAATGGCGTGTGTAAACCACGCTCTGTAACCGCCTCTCACAAGTTTGTTAGAGGTTGTTGTCGCGCGATGTAAAACGAGGTTGGGACCGAGGCGTGGTCTGCGTGATCAGGCCCGAGGCGTGGTAAACGTGTGAAAGCCCGAAGCGTGGAAAGCGTGGGTTTGTAACCGCTTAGACCGAACTACGGAGCTAGTTACCAGAAAACGCTTTATTTCGCCAAGGTTATCTTCGGTCCTCTCGCGGAACATCGGGCCGTTTTTCGTTAAATGTGTAAATGGGCTGCACAAATTCGCTTCCACCGTACGGATCGGCCCAATCGTTATTGGGCCTCATCCGTTACAGGGTTCCCGGTCTTAGAATTCTCATCAATCATGATGTCTATCTGGTCAACAAATACTAATTGTAATAAGATTTTTCAAAAGCTTAAGTGTTGGTTGCATGGTAAATCGCTTGCGGATAATTAATAAAACATATCATTTTACAAAAATTAAAGGCACTTAAATAGGATGAATAAATACGAAATATATTTAATTAGCTGATCAAATTGGCTAAGAATGTAACTTTGACGTTTCAGAATTCCTCATTTCATCAACGCATGAGAATAAAGAAGATTTTGAGGTGATGTGTCTAACCGTACTCGCGTCATATGCTTTTGTGTCCAGTCCACCACCTATCTTCTTTCGTTACACTAAACAAGTGTCATATCTCGTCATTCTCTATAGACAAATGTCAGTTATAAAGTTAATATATTCCTAAAAAGTCTTAAAATGATAATTGTAATATTTGTCATATATTTTAGTGAAGAAGTGGCCAAAAGAACAATTAGTGAATTTATATGAGCTTTTTGTAAATTTTTATGGTAAATTTTTCTAAACAATAATGACTAAAACATGATCTTGAAATTTGATTAAAAAGTAAAAAAGTTATGAGATTGGATAATACAAATCTCGGAGGATATAACAACAATGGATAAGTTAGTTATATTAAATCATGATTGGTGTTTGATGGTGGCTACCGATGTTTAAATAGTATAAAGATGATATATAAAAGTTTGTAAATTATATGCAAAGTCTCAAAGTTGATACATGTCGTTGACCCCCAACTTTTAAAGATTGTTAACAACATGCTTTCAATGTTTAAGAAAATACGTAGTTGACCCCCGAAGTTCCAAACCCGTTTATATTTTATCGTAAATGATCTTGTCTAAAAATATTTTGAATATTTATTTTAGATCAGTTGATTTAATTTATAATCTTTAATTCAATTGTTGTGAGGATGCGAGCGATATACGAGGTTGGGCTCACAATGTGTGAGCTTACGTCCTCGGGAGAGCGGAGCTCCACCTTGGTTTTCACTATGATAATCAAAGGGTACAAGTACAATCAAGAGATATTGATAATCCAAATGAAAACGGCACGAAAAACGATCAAATACACTCCGTTGCGCCGGAACTGCCACAATCTCGCGAGTCAGTGCAAAAACTCGCAAGTCAACACACAAAGTCGCGAGTCAGTTCACAATCTCGTGACTCAGTGCAGAATGTCGCGGATCAGTGCAGAAAGTCGCGACTACCAGGGTCAGAACACAAAGTCGCGACTGTCTTAGTGAAATAAGATACGAAACTCTGGAACTAATGAAATGCAATGAACTAAAATGCAATGAACCTACTCCTATCTTACTAGTCCCCTAGTCGATTGAATTCAAATCGTCAAAAAATATACTTAAAAAATCAGAATATGACAATAAAAAGGAGGGAAATTTTTATTTTAAAAAGATTGAAGAGTTAGGTCTATACATAATACTTGCGTAAATTGGAAATATCTCAAGTCCGTGGCAGCTCCTCCACGCTAATATTCGCAATCTTATATGTTCATTCTCTCACTACTGCCGTTACTCTATACGGACCTTCCCACTTTCGATCTAACTTACCAACGTGCTTCGAGACTTCCACTTTCTTTAGGACTAAGTCCTAACTTGTTAACAACATAGGGCGCACGTCTTTATCATGTCTTTTAGCCATCCGTTTTTTACAGACCTCCATTCGTATGGCTGCTCTCTCTCTTGGGACTAAGATCCAGCTTTCGCATATCCTCATTCAATACTTCATCGTAAGCGATAACTCTCTCGGATAGAATAGTTACCTCTACCCGAGAAACAACTTCAGAGCTATATACTAATGAAAACGGGCTAAACCAGTGGTAGATCTCGGTGATGTCCGATATGCCCACATCACATTATGTAGCTCATCTACCCATGAGGCTTTGGATTGATCTATTCATTTTTTAATTACTGTAAAATAATGCGATTAACAACCTCCGTAAGTCCATTCGTCTCTGGGTGAGCCACAGATGTAAACCACTGTTGAATACTGTAACGCTCGCACCATTCATTTACATGTTTCCCTGAGAATTGTGTTCCGTTATCTGATACCTAAAATCCTGGGAATTCCGAATCGACATATAATATATCTCCAAAGGAAACTTATAACTTCCTATTCCCGGACTCGAGACACGGCTTCAACCTCTATTCACTTGGAGAAATGTTCCACGGCCACAATACAGAATTTCCTTTGGCTAGGTACGTCGAAAAAGGACCCAAAATATTGATGCCCCATTTATCAAAAGGACATGTTGTTGGTAAATGTTTCATAATCTCTCTCGGCACATGATGTACGTTTGAGTGGAATTGGCAAATGGAACAAGTTCGAACGAAATTCACACAATCTTTTGCTATTGTTGGCAAAAAATACCCAGTACTCTTAACTTTCAATGCCAAAGATCGACCTGTCGAATGGTCATCACAGTCCCCAGCATGAACTTCTTCCGAACGGCTTTTGCTTGTACTGGAGACAAACTTCGAAGATGAGGTCCTCCAAAATTTTTCTTATATAATTTATCATCCACATATATGAAATTTGTAGCTCTTTGCATTGTCCTGCCGGCCTCTCCTTCAACGGTGGGCAATTTTTTCTTAATTAAATAATTAACGATAACGTCTTTCCAAGATGGTTCATCGGTTAACGCATCTAATAAAAACCAAGTGTGATTCGAGAATTCCAAATTTGTGACCTCATAGGTAGACTTTTCAGTGAAGTTGATGGATGGCTGATAATGAATCATGGTCGTGATCCTTGATTCGTCCGAGAGTTCTAAAATAGTAGCCGACTTGGCAAGACCATCTGCTCGAGTATTTTCCTCTCTCAGGATATAAGTGAGAGCGAATGTCTTAAGGCTTTTCGTGGCTTCCTTCAATTTTTCTAGGTATAACACCATGTGATCATCTTTCGTAATAAAAACATCTGAAAATTGATTTACTATTAACTATGAATGGGAGTGAGCATGTAAACGAATAATTCCAATCTCGAACGTCAGATTAATACTGAATATCAACGTCTCATACTCTGCGACGTTATTAGTTGCGGGAAAGAGTAGCTTTACAACATATTCATGCTCTTCCCCAGACTTCCTTTCTTTAAAGTAAATACCAAGGCCAAATCGCCCGGCTGAAACTGATCCATCGACAAATACATCCCAATACTCTTCATTACCTTACTCCTCTGCTCGAGTCATTTCTACTATGAAATCCACTAGTCCTGTGACTTTAACGCTCGTCGCGAGACATACTCGATTTCATATTTCCCCAACTCAATATTCCACTTGGCCAATCTGCCTGAGGCATCTACTTTCGATAACACGCTCCTGATTGGTTGATCAGTCAATACTGCGATATAATGACCCTGAAAATAATGCCTCAACTTTCGAGAAGCAACAATGAAAGCTAGAAGGAATTTTTCTAAGTCTGTATAGCGGAACTCCACACCTTGCAGTTTCTTACTCACATAATATACTGGCCTATGCTCTTTGTCATTAATTATGACTAAGGCGGCACTGACGACTTCCTTAGAAACTGCTAGATACAAACCCAACGGTTCCCCCGGAGATGGAGGGGACATAAATGATGGTTTACTCAAATATTCTTTTAATCTTTCAAAAGCCACGCTACACTCGTTGTCCCATTTAAGGAGATATGCTTTACGCAATGACCGAAAAAATGGCAAACTTTTCTCCGCTGATCGTGAAATAAAGCGATTTAATGATGTTAATCGACCCTTTAATCTTTGTACTTCTCTAATAGTCGTTGGAGGAGTCATTTTCATGGATACCATAAAACCATGGAATTTCCCCCCTTTTACACAAAATGCAAACTTAAGTGGATTCAATTTCATTCGGTATTTTCTCAATATATTAAAGCAACCATTCAAGTATCGGATGTGATTATTCCCTTGTCGGCTTTTTATCAATATGTCGTCAATGTAAACTTCTAAACATTTACCGATCATATCCCTAAATATCGAATTCATTAGACGTTGAAAGGTGGCCCAAGCATTCTTTGACCCGAATAGCATAACTTTATAGCATAACTTTTATGCATTTATTTTTCATAAAAGAAGTAAACAGTTTGTTCTCATAATGCATAAAAATCTGGTTGTAACCTTTGAAAGCGTCTAACATACTAAAAAATTCAAAATCGTAGACCGCATCCACCATCATGTCAATGGCAAGTTGGGAATACGGATCCTTTAGACATGCCTTATTTAAATTGGTAAAATCAATGCAAACTCTCCAGCCATTATTTAACTTTGGGACCACCACTGGATTCGCGACCCAATCTGCGTATCTGACAAGCTCTATTAATTCTGCCTGCAGCAAACTTTCCACTTCCTCATCAATTGCCTTCTCTTTCTAAGGGGAAATCTTCCTCTTTTTCAGATGAACTGGTCGTACATACGGGTTAACATTGAGTCTATGAGAACAAACTTGGGGATCTACTTCCACATAATCCTGATAAGACCAAGCAAAAACATCTATATTATTTCGCAAAAAAGAAATTACCTCATTTTCAAACTCTAGTAGCATCTCAGAACTGATTATAACTGTCTTTTCTGAATTATCAGAGAATAAAGGCATTGTCTTGATGCCTAGAAGTTCCATCTTTATTTCGTTTTCTTTATACTTCTCATAGAATGCCACGTTGCCTGAATCAATAGTTTCTCAGGTAAGAATTCCACCATACAAACATGTTTCTTTGCTTTCGAGCCATCTATACCACTCATGCACATTATATTATAACAAGAATGCATCAGCTTCTAATCCCCTTTCATTTTTCCAACACCTGAAGGTGTGGGAAATTTCATCATCAAATGTGGTTGAGAAACCACGGCCCCAAATAAATTCAAGGAACTTCTCACAAGGATTGCATTATAAGGAAGTATAGGGAGATTCACGACCACGAATTCCACTAGAAAAGTTCTTGACGTTTCCTGATCTCCCAAAGTAATCGGGAGAAAGATAGATCCTTCAGCAGTAACAATACTATTGTTAAAGCCCACTAACTTAGTTTGCACTGGCTGGAATTTAGTGGTTCCTTTTAGAGACATTTGTTCAAAGGTAACAAGAGTGAAGATGTTAGTAGCAGCTCCGGTGTAGACTAACACTCGAGAAATAAGATGATTCACAATAACATGAGATATGACAAGAGCATCGTCTTGAGGGGAGAATATCCCGGAGAAGTCCTCATGTCTGAAAGATATAGCCATGCTTTCCAGGTCAGATAACTTGACTAAGTTAACCTCAATGTAGCGAATTTTTTGCTCGAATCTCCCACGCTCCTTCCCCCTGCGATGGTCATAAAATTGGGGCCAATATTACCCCACCTTGGCTGAGCTTCTTCAACATTCAAAATAGATTGACCCTAATTCGGGCCAGTAGAAGGAGGAGTTGGTGGTTGTTGATTCCATTGGTCAAGTTGATAATTTTCCTGCCAATATCCTTGTTGATTTCCTTGGGCAGGTTGATAACCATCTTGCCGATACCCATGTTGGTTTCCTTGGGCAGGATGATAACTTTCCTACCGATATCCGTACTGGTTTCTATATTGAGAGTTCTTACTGTGACCACGGTAGTTGTTATCTCGCTTTCGATCTTTGCGGCTCTGCTGACTATTATTATTAAAAAATCCTTTTTGGCCACCTTTATAGTTATGGCTACGTTGTCCTCCATTTCGTCGACCTCTTGTGTCAATGTCGTGGTGGGTCAGCTTTAGGGGGTTTCCCTGCCATCCCCAACTGTGCAACAATATCAATCTTTCCTGGGCCAGCTTCATGCAGTACCTCTACAGTACTAATCAGCTCATCCAACTGACCCAATTCCAATAATCGCAAAAAATTGCTCGTAATTGAACGCTGGAAATGTTCTTATTTTGGGTCTTGATTGTGAAATATTCTTCTCTGACACTCGGCTTGCAAAAATATTGTGGGAACCATAAGTTCGCATTTCTATCACTCCATGATCCCGCAGCCCTTCATCCTCCCGTATGTATTGCATACATATGAGAGCTAACTCTTCCATATTTTTCGGGGGATCTCTGTTCAAAGAATTACATAATGGATGTCCAACCAAAATAAGCTGGAGCACCCCAACTTTCTCACTAACAGTAATCCGAGGTATATTTCTACACTTGGGTTCATAACGGGTAATAAAACCCAACAACCTTTCTGAAGAATCATACCGCAATGTAGTCAAAGAAGTAATGGACTTCACTGACGCATTAAAATGCATGAAAGCTAAATATAATTGATCATTGAAGTCCTGATAGGAGACAATCGATTGCCTCGGCAACCGATTAAACCATCGAAGGGCCGATTCCATCATAGAAGCTGAGAAAACAAAACACATAGCAGCATCATTGAAATTCATCAAATTGATATGGATCTTCAAGTTTGACGTATGAGCATGGAGGTTAGTTGACCCACGATACTAGGGAAGATCCTTGGGCATCTTAATAAACTCAGAACGAGTCGCGCTAATAATTGACGTGGAAAATGGTGACAAGGCATTTGAAGCGTTCCACAAGCTTTGTAATATTTCCATAGATGGTAACGTCTCTCCTTGATTGCCATAAGGCTCATTTGCTCTTTCTTGTTCGATATAATCACCTTAGTAAGCAGAAGTTTGATGAGTATCTCTGGTATGTTCTCCATATACCCGTATCCTTTCTTGACCAAGAGTCAAATTGGCCTCCAGCTGGTTCATCCTAACATCGTTTTGTTCAATCTGATTGCTTATCTCATAAAACTTCAATTCTATCAAATCTCATATTTTTTGTAGAGTATCATTCTTCTCTTCGGTTACTGCAGTAGTTACTCGCGGTTCCGGAACATGATCAATATCCTCCTTCTCCACTTCCTCATTAACGGGTTCCGGGGTGACATTATTCCTACGGAACCTCCTTCTCTGAGCTTCGACTTCCTCCAATTGAGCGATTAAAGTACGTCTTCGCTCTTCCAAATCCTCATCGTGTTCTTTCTGATCCGCGGATCTAGAGTGTGCGGGTGGCGAAAGGCGGGCATTGTTACAGACAGCAACTCGACCAATTCTCTCATATTCAAAGCATCTTGACAAGCATCGAGGCGGTGGAGGATAAAATATAGGTGCCCTTCTGGATAAATACTCGCTTCGGGAGGGCTGGGCAGTAACTTCCTATGCCGGGGGCTCTTCCGGGATTGATCACTGAGCCCCCGGTAATGTAGCACCCTCATTATTCGCCCGAGGGTTAGTTTCTATTTCTATCTCTTCATCGACAACATCATCATCAGAATTCCGGGTAGTAATGATAGTAGTAATCTAAACTCATCAATAAAGCTCTCAATAGGATAAAATCTCGATCCCCACAGACGGCGCCAAACTGATATTGTCTAAAAATATTTTGAGTATTTATTTTAGATCAGTCGATTTAATTTATAATCTTTAATTCAATTGTTGTGAGGACGCGAGCGATATACAAGGTTGTGCAAACAATGTGTGAGTTACGTCCTCGGGAGAGTGAAGCTCTACCTTGGTTTTCACTATGATAATCAAAGGATACAAGTACAATCAAGAGGTATTGATAATCCAAATTAAAACGGCACGAAAAATGATCAAATATACTCCGCTGCGCCGGAACTGCCACAATCTCGCGAGTCAGCACACAAAGTCGCGAGTCAGTTTACAATCTTGCGACTCAGTGCAGAATGTAAAGTTGCGAGTACCAGGGTCAGAACACAAAGTCATGACTGCCATAGTGAAAGAAGATACGAAACTCTGAACCAATGAAACAGTGCAGAATCTCACGAGTGAGCAGAAACTCGCGACTGCGACTAAGGGCACACAAACTCGCGATTACTTGCAAAAATTCGCGAGTGTTAGGATGATTTCAAGTTAAAACTTTTCCTTGGGAAGCGTTCTAAGAATCTGAACCCTTTTTCTGTGCCTTGTGGCTTATATTTATAAATAAAATCAGCTCAATTAGTTAATTTCAGGCCCATAAGCCCAATTTCACTTGAATTAGCTCAAATTTCTTAGATAGTATCCAATTAAGTTGGAATAAATGACATAACATCCCGTAGCTTCAGAAATGCATCACACTCGAGAGTTATTCAGAAATGCCATAACATACCGTAAAATCATGTTGACTAGTTCCTTGTCTCTAAATATTAAATAGATAGCTTGAAATAGTGCCAAATCTTACCGGCGCGCTCTTCGGGCACCAAATTACGAAAATACCCTTGGCCCCATTCAGGATCGAAATTGTCCAATACTGTTAGAAATGTCAGTAGAAAACTCATATGTGAGCCCGGGAGGTTCGAATTACGAGAATATCCCCGAAAACATGATATTCCATAAATATACGAGAAAACCGAAAATACCATTTAGCCACGTCGGACGAGCTCCCGAGGTGTCGTAACACCGAAAATACCCCCGGGTAATATCAGTAACACTCGTTAATATTTTAGATGTATGCATAATTTGTATTTGATATCTGAACCTTAAAAATATGTAATGACTATGTCTACAAATTTTGAAAAGTTTAATAATAACACTTAAATTGTCAAAATTACCCACACCTAAAAGATGAAAACCGTTATTATTCACTCGAGGTTATTCTTGTGCGGTTTTGAAACTTCGAGGACTTTGTATACAATTTACAAACTTTACGGTAATCATATTTATACTATTTTAAAAATAGGGAGCTACTCATATAATTTTCTCATTAAATCATTTAATATTCTAAATCAGTACAATAATGGGAATTTTCGAACACTACCTCCCATAACAATGGAAAAGAACCACGGAAGATGATAAACAACCAAAATAAGGGTAGATAGGCAAACAAAGACAATGTACAGACGAGTATTCCAAGCATCCGGCTATGTTATCATAATGAGAGAATTTGTGTTGTACGAATATTAACAACTCATTGGAAAAATTAGAGATTCGCTTCTACTTTTAATTTAGATAAATTTAGAGTTTAGTGTCAAATTTTATTAACATAATCTTAAGAGTTTAGTGTCAAATTTTATTAAACCTTAGAATAAAAGTTCTTAAAATTACATGATATCCACAACTCGTTATTTATCTTGAGATATTTAGAAGTGTTACAAATGAATTTTCTCCCCCTAACCCTTTCTAACACTCACAATTGAGATAACATTAAAATGACAAGTACTAGTTTATTCAAACACAAATGCTATATATTTATAGGAACTTAAAATAAAACAAGAGTAATACAATTCATGGTTGATTATTTCATTTATTAATTAGAAAGTCAAAGATCATATAACTTAATAAAATTTATATATCAACTTAATATAAATTTGTACATACAATAAACTGCCAACAATAGAAACATAGATGTCTTTCATGCAATCTTGTTCTAATTTATTCATTGGACATTTATCGTAGTTTATCACTCTTATCAAATGAAACAACATTTGGATAACATCTATCTATATTCAATCTTTGTAGAGCTTTTGTAATATCATTTTTTAGATAACCCCAAAATTCCTTGTGATCGATTGTGTAATATTTAAATCCCAAGAAAATAAGAATTGTCACCCATATCTTCCAAAACTCCTAGAAAGAATTTTTTTGGTATTATGTAATAATTTAAAATCATTAGTTGTAAGAAAAATATGATAAATATAGAAGATTAAAATAGTAAACACTTCCATGAAACTTAATATAGATAGATACATACATCTCCATCATATTTTTATATTATTGGTGATAAGCTTTTTTAATCTATATATTGAATTCTTAAGTTTCAACACTAAGTATTCCTTCCTTTCAACCTCAAACCTTGAGGTAGATTCATATATATATCTTGATCTAAATATCCATTCAGAAAAGTGGTCGTAACATTCATTTTTGATGTAATTCAAATTCATAATAAACCACAAGCGCCATAATAATTCTGAAAGAATCTCCTCTGGAAATTTGAGAAAATGTTTCTTTATAATCGAAGTCTTCTTTTTGAGTAAAACCTTTGACAACTAGTCGAACTTTATATCTTTCTATATTGTCATTGGAATCATGTTTGGTCTTCAAGACCCACTTACAACCAACTCTTTTAGATTTCATTGGCAATCCGACAATATCTCATGTCTCATTGTTTGCCATTGATTTCATCTCTTCGTTTGGCAACAAGCCATCTCTTAGAATTTTTACTATTCATGTCCCTAGAATAAAAAATTGGATCACCAAAACATTCAAAGTAAAAATCTGACTCACGTAAATAAACCACATAATCAATAGAAATAGCATAATGTCTTTCTCGTTGTGATCTCCGTAAAACTATTTGTTGTGGTTTATTTACAATTTCATTTTCTATGATTACTTCATTCTCTCGTATTCCATCATTATCATGTTGTCTTTCAATAGCTTCAGGATTCGAGATAACGAATAAAAATGATGGTTTTATTATAAGTTTCATTTCATACTTCGTTTATTTCCACAATACATTTATCATAACTGAAACCAATGTTATCATTTTCAATGAATTATGCATTTCCAGTTCCTACAATTTTTTACTATTGTTATTACAATATAAACGAAACCCTTTAGATTTTTCTAGATAACAATTGAAAAAATCACTATTGGTCGTAACTCCAGTTTTCTTTCATGTGGAGTATACATCCTAATTTCTACCGAACAATCCCATGTACGAAGATGTCATCAATTGGGTTTCCAACTGGTTCATATTTCAAAAGGTGTCCTTTCAAGATCTTGATAGAAACCTGATTTAATAAATACATGGAAGTTCGTAATGCATGCATCCACAATGATAATTATAACGTTGAATTACTCAACATACATCTAACCATATCTATTAAAGTACAATTTCGCCTTTATGCTAAACTAATCTATTATGGTGTGTCTCACATAGTGCATTGTGCATCAATACCATGCTTTTCTAGAAATTTAGAAAATGGACCTGGACATTGTTCTGATTCATTATATTGTTTATAATATTCACCGCTAGGGGTGGGATTCGTTCGGTTAAATGGTTAAGTGGTCAAAACCTTTTCGGAATATTGGTTTTGTGATTCATTTTTTGATAACCGAAACCGCACCGTTTAACAATTTCACAATCGTATAACTTACCGAAACCGATATTGTGGTAAC
This sequence comes from Utricularia reniformis, assembly GCA_009725065.1. Classification (NCBI taxonomy): domain Eukaryota; kingdom Viridiplantae; phylum Streptophyta; class Magnoliopsida; order Lamiales; family Lentibulariaceae; genus Utricularia; species Utricularia reniformis. Next base: position 774,687 of record RWGZ01001458.1, read on the forward strand.
CGGTCGGTTAACCAGTTAAAGTTTAACCAATATACAATTCTACAAAATATTCATACAAACTTTATTGTTTTATCAATCCAATTTTGGATATAATTCAAGAAATTTATTTCGATATATCACAAAAAAGCAAATTAAATTCAATAATTCATGATTATCATGCTTAGAATTATAGCGAAATCTCAAATCTAAAAAAAACACCACATCAAAAGAATATGAAATACATAAAATAGTCAAATTGTCACAATATAAACAATTAATTCAATTAAAAAACAAAAATGTGAGTGGTGTAGAGCACATTTGAAGGGTGGAAGTGCGGAAAATAATATAAAAAACTATTAACGATTGATAAATGAAAACGTTGATTATTTTCTTTATTTAGACATACTAGATTGATTTCTATGAGGTCAAAAAATATTGGGTGTTCCATGGAGGTACTAAGCCAATTAAAAATTAAGTAATTTAATCGGTTAAACGGTTAACAGATATTAAAACCGATACTTTGTTAAGTGTGGAAATCGGTATTGTTATCGATTGGTCACACTTAGATAATGATCAACAATGTGGTCAATCGGGGCAGACATGGAAGATGGATGGTTGGTATTGGTACCGATTGGTTGAGGACCGAAGTACGCAATAACGGAGGTTACAAAGGGACCGAAGCAATTGGTCGAGGACCTAAGCCCGTGATCCGAAGATATGAGATAGACGCAATCGGTTTAGGAAAGAACTGAGATATGGTGGGGCCCTCTGGTCTAGGATATTGATAGTTATGGAAAGAGATATTGAAGGAAATAAGATAATATCAAATCAGTATATATAGACGTATATATATGATTTAATCATGGATAATCATATATGGAGATATGATCAAATATTAGGAATATTTACTAATTACCTTAATTATTTCAACCACCTCCTCTATATAAGGAGGTCTTGGTTCATTGTTATGTAATTCAATACTCTTGTATTCTGAATTTCATCTTTGTGTGTGTGTTGTAATCTTCTTAAGTGATAGTGAATTTGGCCGTTTCTACCGGTCAAGTGGTTTTCCAATTAAGGGTTTCCACGTTAAATTTCATGTGTCGTTGTTTTATCTTTGATTTAATTCAAAGGTTCTACTTAATCTATCGAGGTTGTTCACACATGTGTTTAATCCCCAACATACTTATAAATAAAACCGATTACCGACCGTTTAACCGTCATGAAACAGAACCGCAAAAATAGATTAACCATATAACCGAAACCGTTTAACCGAATAAAATCGGTTCGGTTTCGCGATTTTGCGGTTTGTGTGTCCCACCTCTATTCTCTGTCTCTATCCTATCAAACAATTTCACTTTCTTCTATAATTATCTCTCAACTTTCGTATGAATACCTCGAAAACGTGTTAGGAATGGAGGTCGGGTGATAGCCGAAGAGCCCGATTGACATGTATGATTGACTGAGCGACATAACATGAAACAGTGATGTTGATCGGCTTGATCGGTCCCATCGACAGATCAAGGATATCGATCGGGCGATTGTGATGAGTCTATTTGATAGCGATCGGATTGGTTTTGGATCGATGTTATCTTGTTGGCTACATATATGGAACAAGATACAGACATATCGTGTTATATACATATATGGAAGAAAATATGGAGACAAATCTAGTAACCTAAATATATGAAAGATGTGGTCAATATATGGAAGAGAATATTGCAGAATATTTTCTAGATTAGATCATAGTTTGGACTTTATAAACAGTTGATCTCATGAACATAATTGTAATAATACCAACTAATCTAAAGGCACAGCATAGGGAAACCCCTAAATACCAATCACGATAGCCTATCTCGAATGGCAATTTTTGGACGATTCTCGATTGCCTACTGAGACTCGCGATTGCCTATAGAGAATTGCAATAGCCAATCGCGAATTACACTACACTTGCAATTTCTTTAATTCATTTATCTAATATTCTTATTTTATGTTAATTACTACCAGAATAAGAAATGAAATGTACATGTGATGGAAAGTAAATATTTAGAATATTTATTTTTTGTATATGTTGCATATTATATAGTAACTACCATGTATATTCGATAGATTAGTTAGCGAATCAAGTAATATTTATATCATACTTGGGAAATTGATGGCATGTATATATAGTACCTTACATTTTTTATCAAAACGTATAATATAGATATTCTCTTTACCAAATTTATTCTTTTACGCAAACTCTTTGTTATTATTTTACATATTTCATTTTCATGAGAAAAACATTAATATAAACATTAACCATAATATAAAAACATTAATACATTATTGTGACTTTATTTTCTAACTATAATATTTATCGTATATACATAGTAGTTACCATAATATTACTTGATTTGCTAACCATAATATCTATCGAATATACATGATAGTTAATATAATATGCAACATATACAAAAATAAATATTCTAAACATATATTTTCCAGCATGTGTATATTTTGTTTCTTATTCGGGTAGTAATTAACTTAAAATAAGAATATTAGATGAAATAATTAAAGAAATTGTAAGTCTAGTGCAATTCACGATTGGTTGTTGCAATTCTCTATAGCAAATTGCGAATCTCAATAGGCAATCGCTAATTGCCCAAAAAATGCAATTCGAGATAGGCTATCCTGATTGTTAGCAAAAACACCACTCTGAATAAAATTGGTAATATTTGTAGGAGTTTCCTCGGTATATTGTACTCTATTCTTCTTGTAATAAAATCAATATCATACAATGAAGCATTTCCTTGAGTAGTTTCAACTTGAAGTAACGAGTCTATCTCCTCGACAACCTAATATAATATCAACCTAGGTGATGATGATGTATATATTATGACATATTGGCTTTGTCTTGACCCTGACTTTTCTTTATTTGCAAGTTAGTAATTTATTTTGTTGGAGTAACGAGCCGAGCTCCTTGACACTTACCAACTTGTTTGTTATATTGGATAATTGCTTGAGTAGTCATTTAAAATGCATTGTTGGATTTAATTTTAGAAATGTCTTCTTTGTTATTTATTATCTTTTAGTTATTGTGTTTGATCGGGAATCATATTGTTAATGTAACTACTTTAATATGAATGATTTATTACTCATCTACCCTCTTCACAAATACCAAAAGAACAATGTGTACAACAAATCTACCCAACAACCAAAGCTACATGTGCATACAACTATCCATATACTATTCACCTATCGTTATATGCAATAATATTTAAGAGTGTCATGATTTCCTCAAAATCCNCGCTTTTTGTTTTAGTAGTGTTCGGTATCGGGTATTAGGGTCGGTTTCATGGTTTTTTCGGGCTCGACCTAAAAACTAATTAAATATTATTTTTAAAAGTTAAAATAATATTTTGTACCGGCTAGTATACTGTCCGATATACCGATCCGGATCAGTACGGAATTCCGAACCATTTTGAAAACATTGTTAAAACTAAAAATATCTAACAATACTTAAGAAATAAATTATAACTTAATTGAGATTAGGCTTTAGAGAGGAGATATGTAGGAAATGTTGAGCAGATGGATGTATATATAGAAAACATTTTCGGCTGGGTCGTTTTCTGTGAATGCGGATCGCCTTAAATTAAGAACAAGTTTCTTTTTAACATAAATTGCTGAAAAACCAATATTATGCTACTAATATTAAGATAATGTAAATATATAAATTTAACATAAAATATTTGTTTTGATTATCATATTTTTAGTAATTTACTATATTTCTAAGTAGTATTTCATAGTTGTATATATAATTTAAAAACTTCTTTTAAAATTTGAATTTGTGATTTACATGCATATAATTTATATAATCTATACATAATGATACAAAAATCATTAAGGGATATTTAGGCTTTTAGCCACTTAATCAAATAGTCATATTATATAATTTTCTTACTTTAATAAAGCCAAATCAATTAAGTATCAATAATTGTTTTACTTTATATTAATTTATAACTCAATATTTCATATGTGATAACAAACATCCACATAGCTTACCCATGTGCCCAAACATTTTATAATGAATTGTGCGCATATTGATAATGAAATTAGAGTAATAAAATCATCAATGGCTATAATTTAGAGTTATGAGTTTGAGCTTGGATTTGATTCTACATTATAAATGTTGAAGTAAAAGACACATAATGTTTTGATATTTTGTAGATAAGGAACAAGAATATTGTAGAACACTTTATAGAAACGGGATAAGAAAATAAAGTAGAGTGGAAAAACAAAGATAGAAACATTCAAACAAGGAGCACCGATGACCCAGTGTGAGTTAACATCTTATTTTTATTTAATCTGATATGATTAAAATGTTAACGAAATTTCAACACATTTTTTATCATTAATCATGAGATTTTTGAGTTAAGTCCAAATTAAATTTGATAAGCTAAAAATGTTGCCTTTCATACCGAAATTTTGTAATATTTTTTCAGACACATTCGTTCTTTACTACTCATTGGCATCTTGATTGACCATGTGAACGTCTTTGCTTGGATCTCAGATGACGTCCCGATATTGATAGAGTGGGCAGTGAGCACTGCATCAACGCGGGACCAAATGTCCAGCCCTTGCGTAAGAAGAGAATTGTTCTCCACGAGAAGATATAGATCATTCTAGAAGAGGTGAATAAGATGATGCACGTCAGATTCATCACGCATGTGAAGTACACTGTGTGAGTAGCTAACCAGTTGTGATATACAAAGCTGAAGGAAAAATGGCGGGTTTTCATTAACTTCAATGAGGTCAATAAGAGATGTGAATCTCTACCCCTTCTCGCTCTCTCACATTGATCGACTCGTGGAGATAGTGTTGGAGAACACCTTGATGAGTATCATGGACGTTTACTCCGGGTATTACCAGATGTTATTGGCGGGGGAGAATTAGAAGAAGTCTATCTTCCTGATGGGGACACATCTATTAATATATGGTCATGCCTTTAGGGCTGAAGAATGGAGACACAAATTATCAGCGCTTGTAGAATAAGATCTTTAGGGAGTTGATCGGTCATATCATACAATGTTATATAGATTATATGATTGAAAAATACATGAATGATGATAACCACATATCTTATTTGTCTCAGTGTTTTGAAGTCTGACACGAGTAAACTTTGAAGCTAAACTCCAATAAATTTTGATTTGATATCCGAAGTGGAAAGTTTAGTGATATTATGTGTTAGAGCGGGTCTTGAGGTGAACCTGAGAAGGTTTAACCGATCATTGAAATGCAACAACCTCGGAATAAGCACGAGTTGCATAGGCAAACCGGGCGTCTTGCTGCACTAAAAGGATTTATATCTAAGTCAACTAATCAAGTCATGCCTTTCTTTCGAGTAATGCGAAGGCCAACCAGCAGAAGTGTATAGAGGAGTGCACTCGGGATTCTAAGCAATTAAAGATGTATTTGAGCTAAGCCTTAGTGATGGTGAGTCTGACCTCAAGGAACCTTTGGGTTTGTATTTGGTTGTTTTAGAAGCTGCACTGAGTGTCATGTTGGTTACAACACGTGATGGAATGCATCACCTAGTCTATTACGTGAGTCATTCCATTTTTACAAGAAAAGTTTATAAAGATCGCTCCTACGATGTTTGAATCTAATGGAAGCTAATGTTGCTCCAATCCATGTTCATGATCTGTATGCGAGATCCATTCTAGGGCCCGGTCTGTGTCATCGGGTTATCAGAGCATGCTACTTCTGGCCAACCTTTTTGTTAGCTGCAAAGGACTTCATAAGACACTACACAACTTGTGAGTATCATGCGGAGGTCCCGCAACAACCGAGTTGACTCGTGTCACCCACTCCATTTCTATGTTTGTTTGATCTATGGGAATCAAAATTTTAGGGCCTTTTCCCCGCTCAAAATTTCGGTTGATGTTTTGTATCTTGGCCGTAGAATATTATCTAAGTAGATTGAAACAAAGGTTGTTTCCATAATAATAGAGGAGACCGTCAAAAAGTTTATTTGTAAAATCTTGTGTGTCGTTTTGAGTTGGCTTAAGTTCTCATATTTGACAATGGGGCTAGTTCAATGGTAGAAAGGTGCAATCTATGTGTTCAATCTTAGGATTGAACTTTTTTTCTTCATTAGTTCATCCACAGACCAATGGACTTTCAGAGGTATCAAACAAGACATACTTCGGGGATTTCGTACAAAGCTGGAGAAATTGGGATGACAATGGTACAATCGGTTACATGAGGTACTTTGGGCATATCGTACCACTCCTCGCATAACTACACGAGAATCCCCATTTGCACTTGTCCATGGATTGAAAGCAACTAGATTGGTTGAAGTGTCTATACCATGTGGAGCAATATGACGAAGACCTCAACAATGATAGAATGTCGCTTGATTTGAAGCTATTGAGGAAAAGGGGAAGAATGTAAACCTCGAGATGTATTCCTACCAGAGGACTATGGAGTGGCTCATAATAAGCAGATATGACCAAGAGAATTCTCAGAAGATGACTTAGTTTTGAGAAGCATTCGAGTCCAAAAACATGTTGGAAAGCTGGATCGAAACTGGGAAGGCCTGTACGACATCCTCAAAAATTTAGGCGAAAAAACTGGAGATCCAGATGGCGAAGAGGTTCCTCGCACTTGGAAGTATAAAGAACTTGCAACAATATTTCATGTAAACCCAAATCAACTTTTTCCAGAAAACAAGGTCTATTTAGGGTTTAGAGAATAATTAAAAAATTTTGAGATCCATTTAGAGTTTGCGTAATAAGTTAAAAAGTTTTGAAATCCATTTAGGAATTAGAGAATAAGTTTAAAAAAAATTTGAAATCAATTTGAAGGTTATGATTTTAAAGTTAGGTTGCACGGGTGCGGGGTGCAGGATGCGAGGTGCATAAAATTTTAATTAGAATGCGTTATATTATTTAATAAAAATATATATTAAAATATTTAATAAATAATCAAATTTACAAGAATAATATTTGATAAATGTTACTCATCTATTCAATTTTGAGTTCTTAAAGATAAGTGCATTTAACATATATAGATTCTAGATACACTCTTTATTCAATTTAACTATTTTTCGTTAATACCTCTACGTCCACAAGTAAATGAATACGTATGATACTTAAGTTTAAGGTTTTGAGAATAAAATTTCATAATTACGCACCCAATAAGAATTCGCATACCCCGCATCCGATGCGTTGTGGGTGCGTCAACGAATCCGTGCAACATAGTTTTAAAGTTTAGAGATAAAAAGTTACATCCTCCATTGGGTTTAGAGAATAAGTTATAAATTTTGAAGATTCATAAGTTAAGAAATAGCGAGATCCATTTAGAGGTTAGCGAATTTAAAAATTGTCAAGATCCGTTCATTAAGAATTCAATCTTGATTTGAGATCAACCAGATTCGAACAAATTGAAATCATGCTCGAAACTTAACCTAATAGACACAAATGTCTCACGCTTGCATCTCAAATTAAAACTTAAACATATTAAACAAGTGGTAAAAGAGTAATTTGGTGCAAAAAAACCATATATTGATTAGTTTGGGATGAATAAATTAAAAAAACCTCTATTTTAGATCCACCCACATAGGCATAAAAATTCTGCACTTCTACATGGGGTTAGGATGACTTCACCTGAATTTACAAAACCACGAGCTTTCCAGTAAAATATGGTCATGTCCTCTATAAACTTCACATTACACACTCTGCTGTATCATTTATGTAACTCATGTCAGATCGAACTTCCCGCACAAACAAGAACTGCTCCTGCAGCGTCACATTATTGTGTTCTAAATCAGAATGAAGGTGGGTGAGAAACAGTAGCAAAAAATGTAGTTAGTTACCTTCTCAGGCATATGTATATTTAGACTTTGTATTCTCCAACATGCATCCATTTTGTGGATGACCATTTGTTTCCTTTGATTACAGGGCAACTTCCTGTAAGAAATCATAGTTAGCAAGGAAATAAATCATCACTCATTGTAAACATTTATTCAAATGTTTCATCTTTACCAACTTCTTGATTACATGCATATAACCAAGACCATATGTAGAAAATAACGAAGAGAAATGAACTCACCGTGCAAGCTAGATGAATCTAGAGTAGCATCAGGGTGCATGCTCCAAAAGAGTAGTGCATTGCCCATTTTGGGTTTCAAAGCCAGGCCTCTCTTGCCACATTCTGACAAAGAATTCCATCCAGGCAAACCACTAAAATTTCCCTTGGCTGCAGGAAATATGGTCTCACCGCCTTCCTCTACATCTGATCTACAGAGATTGTGGTTTATTACTGTATTTAGAAAAAAACACAAAAGTGAAGTGCAAACACATCAATCGAATCATTTGAATAACTTACAAATACATAAGGATAGTTGCGATACGCTGACCACCATTTTTTGTATTGAACTCGTCAAGAAAGTAATCATAATGAGGCTCATACTTTTGTTCCACTTCGTAGTGCAGAACTTGTAGACCTTCTCCATGTTCTATACATTGAAATGAATTGGTACCCCGAATTAACACAAACAACCATTCCGTATATTGCCATATTGCATATGGCATAGAAAAAACCCTATAACTGGATGACCATACCTACAGGTATAAAAGTGAAATCAGCTATTCGTTTCTCAATATCTCTGATAACTTTATCTCGCCCCCTCTTTAAGAACATACCTGAACTTGTACGAACTCTGCAAAATTATCACATCCCAAAAAAGCAATAAAAGAAAGATCCAAGCACAACATTATATTTTGATAGAAATACCGCATATAATTAAATAGGAACCTGCTATCTTTACTCTTGCCAGTTTTGCTATCAACCACCGTCGATTTTACCATATGAGGCCTGGCAAAATTTATCATGTACTCACATTCTTCCTTTGACTGCCATCAGCACAACTACTTCAGAAATTTAAAACTCAAACAAGCATTCTTATCCAGAATTATTTCTTACACAATACGTTTTAAAGAGCGGTTTCATGGCATATTATGAAGCGAGCTGGGGTCAAATACGTGTGATTACAATAAATTTATCCAAGTTTAAAACCTCAACTATCGAAACACTAGAAGTCAGCAGAAACATACAATTAAAACAAAGCTAAACTATTCAGTAAATGTCACCAAAATCAACCAAATCAAAATGACCTGACAGAAAGAAGTACTCAAAAACAATCGAGAAGAAATAGAAAAGCCCTTAATGTAAAAACGTAATCTTCTACCGATAGTGGAAATTGATACGCAATTGTTCNTTTCATATATATCTAATTCTTTCACTTGATAGTTTGAACTATGTACAATCATTTATTTCATACAAACATTATTTACAAACCTAAACATCACACGTAAACATACAACAAAGCAAAACGCAGAGTTATATTTTTACAAAACACAAAAGTCTACACCAACTTACAACAGTAGACATGACCCTCGACTTCCTTATCTCGTCTTGTCAACCTTCCCTATTCATCACTAAAATCTCATGTATGAAATGGTTCAATTAAGTGGTCTAGAGAGGCATTTAAAACTAGTTAATATATCATTTACAATAAGATGCATAAACACATTTAAAACATAGAAATAATCAATCACGTAAGTACTTTCCAGATTGCTCTTTTCTTAAAATTTTCTTAATTTATTTACCAGTATCAGTGTACTGGTTCATATCCTTAACCTTTGGCTTACGCATCACCTCAGGTTTAGGAACCTTTGCATAAGATACCTAGCTTCAGAAGTTGACAGGGAGCGCGACCAAACCATCAACACTTCCGAAGTTTCGACAATTCTTACACTTTTTAATAATTTTTTCCTTATGTTACCACTTCCTTAACTTTCCTTTCTTCCAAGCTATCATGTAATTTGACTAAAACCATGTCAAAGACATGTTGCCAGGGTTGTGCCTCCACACTCTCTCGAATTTTAACATAAAAACACATAACATCACATAATCTTAAAAATTGTTTGTTGAAAAACCTTTAGCAGTCTGTCGAGTTAAAACACCATCAACTATTTGAAGGCTCAAATGATCTTCAAAATTCATGAAACAATCTTATTTGGAAAGAGAACTTACAGGGCTAAAAACTGATAAAAGGAATCGTGTTCATCTGAGGCACTCCATAATCCTTGAAAAATTATATAAACATAAGAGCATAAACTGTTTTTCAAAACTTTACACTTCTGGACAAAACTCACAAAACATACTAAAACCTGAACATACAAACTACTTTTTTAAAAACATTTTTTCCATGAAAATAGACTTCATAAGGAAACTAAACATGTATGGCACATCATCAATAAGTATGTATATGAAAATCAATAATTTAAACAAAACAGTAGCAACACTGAAACTTGTAAAGAATCTGTTTTAATGTATTCATTCCCTTCATCCCACTTACCTTCTATTTTCTTTTACTTTAATACAAATTCTTTTTCTTTACTATGAAATATAACCTCAACCTGATGAAAAAAAACCACCTTCAACATGAGAAACCACATCTAAAATAATAGATCACAATTCTCACAACTAGTTCTACCTTTTTCCTATTCTCTTAATGTTATTCCTTTCCTTTATGCTCTCTTTTCTTTGCACGAAATTCCCTTTGCTAAAACTATTTCAAGTCTTAACTTATCCCTTAAACATGACCTTTTAAAGGAATATTTGTAGTATTTATCCAATATCAACCAATGACATTATTCCTAGACAAAAAATTGACATTTTTCCTTAGAATTCATTTCTTCTCCTTTCTTTTGTTGCCTTTCTTTCCTTTAATCTCTTATCTACTAACAATCCATTTCAAATATGTACATAACATGATTTGGTTTTACAACAAAACTCTAAAAATATTCAAGGAATGACTAGCTATGGTGGAAAGGATGAAGGGAATGAAACTCAAGTGTCTATGGACCTACAATGGAGGTGAGTATATTTCTAAGTATTTCAAAACAAATTTCAGAAGTATTGGTTTGAGGCATGAGACCTCCGTCCCAGGTAAATCTCAACATAGCGGAACCGATGAGAGAGCAAATAGAACTCTATTAGATAAGGTAAGATGCATGCTGAAAACATCAAACCTATCTAAAGAGTTTTGGGCAGAAGCATTGTTTGTGGACTGCTCTTTGACAAATGGATCACTAGCCTCCGCTATTGATTTCGAGATACCGAAAGCCAACTGGACAATAAAGAAGCCTAGCTACAAACACTTGAGAGTATTCGGGTGTAAAGCTTTAGCTCACGTGCCTAAAGATACAAGAAAGAAAGTCAAAGATCATGCAATAGAGTGCATTTTCTTGGGGTATGGACTCATGAATTTTGGCTATAGAACATGGAATCCTAGATCTAAGAAGTTGTTCAGATCAAGGGATGTTCAGTTTTTAGAGACACAAGCCATAAATGACATTCAATATGAACAAGCTCTCGTGGAAAGAAGTGAAATTTTAGGTACTCACCTCTCATTACCTAAAATTTATCAATTTGTACCATATTTATCAATTTGATGTTAATAATTAGCAATTTCACGATGAACCAGAAGCTTCAAACAAAGTACAAAGTTAGAATCAGATAAAACCTATTAATCTTCAAGCATTCCAGAACATGAAGAGAATGGAACAGATTCTAAATAAGATTTGCAAACTGAAACAAAATAGCATAATATTATGTGAGACAATCCAACAGAGAAAAACAACCATCAAAGAAGTATTCATCATCAGAATAAGTTTTTTTAACATATGATGGAGAACCATGAAGTTTCAGAGAATCCATGGAAAGTCATAACAAGAATAAATGGCTTGAAGCTATAGAAGACGAATTTAATTCGTTGAAGAAGAATCATACCTATGTTCTAGTAGATCTTCCTCCTGGAAGAAAATCTCTTGAGAATAAATAGATATTTAAGTTGAAAGAGTAAGCTAATGGAACCACAAGACACAAGGCTAGATTGGTTGTGAATGGTTATAGGCAGAAAAATGAAATCGATTTTGATGAGATTTTTGCACAAAAAGATCTTTATGGGTTGAAGCAAAGACCAAAGATATGGAATAAAAAGTTTGACACCTTGATAGAGAAATGATTTAAAATAACATAATCGGATCACTATGTGTACTCAAAACATCAACCTAATGGAAACTTTGTGATCTTACTTCTATATGTTGATGACTAATAATTGATTTTTGGTCCTAGCAAGGATTTGATCAACAAACCTAAGGGGAGGTTGTCTACAACCTTCGAAATGAAAGACTTGGGGCGGCTAAATTGATTTTGGGCATGAATATTGACAGAATCAGAGAAATCATAATTTTGACAATCACACGATATGTCTCTAGAATTCTCAAGAAATTCGACATGGATGGAGCGAAATCTGTCACAACTATTTTAAGCAATCACTTTCTCTTTTCAAAAGAAGAATCCTCTAAAATTGAATCACAAATGAGAGATATGGAACATATACCTTATGTCTCGACCGTTGGCAACCTATATCTCATGATATGTACAATACCTTATATAACTCATTGTACATCATTATTGAGTAGATTTTATCAAATCTAGTAAGATCACATTGTGAATGAGTAAAGTGGGTTTTGAGATATCTAATTGGCACAAAAGACATGAGATTGCAATTTAGGGGGAGCAAGACAAATTTAAACTTACATGTAATTGCCGATTCTGATACGGGTGGTGATCCGGATACCAGGAGATCAACTTCAGCATTCATTTCCGTCATGTAGGGGTGCAATATCTTGGTACTTAAGGCTACAAAAATCAGTGGCATTATCATCAACAGAAGCATAATACTTAGCCTTAAGAGAAGCTACCAAAGAACTCATTTGGGTAAAAATGTTTTTGCAAGAACTAAATGTATTGTCCAATGTATCTACTCTATTGCGACAGAGTGCAATATAATTGAGTAAAAATGCTATGTTTCTTGCTAAGACGAAGCATATTGACTTGTAAGTTCATTGGGTTAGAGAAATCATCAACAATAAAGAATTTGAGTTGGAGAAGGTTCATACTAGCCTTAATCTCGCTGATATGTTGACAAAGCTTGTACCAGTTGTCAAACATCAGTTATGTTCGACTGGAGCAGGGTTGGTGAAGCGAAACTGATGAAAAAAAAAGTATGCTTAGAACTTGAGGTGGAGATTTGTTAAAGAATAAGACACAATTCATATCTAATCCAGTTTAAGCATGATGGCCTCTAGAATGTTGCCAAATATGAATTCAAGCATCAATCCACAAGCCAAATAATTGAAAAACTTGTGGATAGTTGATCTAAATTGGCTCAAATCCATTCAGCTCAAACCAAAGCAGCAAATATTGACCAGAAAAAACAAGGAAATCTTATCATGCGTGAAAGATTGAATATAAGCATATGAACTCTTGAACAAATCTTATGAAGATCAAGAGAATGAGAAAGTGATACAAATAAAATCCCAAGATGATTCTTTTTGTAAATTAGAGAAGTCTATAAATCTCACAGTTGGTTTCAAACCAAAAGCAAGAAATCAAAGAAAAAGAAACAGCAGCAAAGTTACTTTGAGAGTTTTTGTATCAGTTGTATTTTTGAAAGATTGAGTGGATTCATTCCGGTAGCGGCTTGCCTGTTGTTTTTCCCAATTGGTTTTCCACATTAAAAATCCTATTATTTTTTCAATTCTGTAATAACTCACAAGAAGCAAATCAGCAAGTATATCATAAGAAATAATAACATCATCATTCTATTTCTTAAAACCACTTTACAACACCAGTAACTTAAAGTTATCATAGTTAATGTTCTTATTATCACTAATATGTGTATAGGGTGTCATGGAAACTGAAACTAACATATAGTTTTGAAACCGAAACTTTCACATTTGAACGTGTTACAATGTTGAGAGAGTCAAGTGAAATTATTGAGTTTTCTAAACCCTACTCTTTTCGTATTTTGCTCATGGTAGTGTTGTTTGTTAGACTATGGCTTGAGTGCATAATTTCTTGTATAAGAACTTTTGTTGATTCATGAAATAATACATGGTCAGTTATTGGATTGTCTAAACGATTGATTCTTATTAAAGAAATTGTAATTGAATAACACTTAAAAATTTTAGTGTTCTTGCTTTATTTTCTTTAATATAACTAGTTGTAAGGAAAAAATTAAGAGTTTATATACAAAGTTTGAATTAAAGTTTATAACACACCCAACTAATTATTACAAAATTATTTGTAATAATTTCTTGTTTTAATAGTCTGGGTTGAGGCCGTTGAGCAATTGACCTAATAAATGAATAATTATCATAACATACAAGCTCCAATTATTCTGGCACAATTATCAGCCATAACCTCTGTAAATCATGCATATAGGTATACTATTCTTAAAGGACAATGGTTAATGTATACTGGACAGGTGTAGATAATTCTCAATCCATAAAAGTGTTTTTATTGAACAAGTTTATAGCTACTTTTATCATTCATATTTGAATTATCTTATTTATATGTAATTATTTCCAAAAATAGATTTATTTCCTAAGAAGTGTGCATGCGTCGGCCCAAAAATAAATGCATAGTTAGGCCGTAAAAATCAATGTGTTAATATGTATAGGTCGACTCAGATAGGTTAACTGATTGATATGAATCAAATTTTTAATTTTTTTAATTTAGTGTTAAAATTAAAGATTTTTGAGTTTAAGATTTAGTTTATGTCAATCGTTGAGCCGGATTTTAAACTCGTTGGATCAACCCATTGGTTGATTAATAAAGTTTACTACCCGTTAAGTTAATCGGTAAGGATTTACATGCTCAACCCATAAGCCATAACACGAATGGGTTTGACTCGTGTCCATCCCCAATTTCATTTCACCACATTTCCTTTAAGGGTGGTGTACGTATTTTCAATCACAAAAATATATTTAGTAACAAACATATATTTGAGATTTATAAAGTATGAGAAATATATTCAAATTTGGACTTGGGTATTATTTTATGTATTTAATATTTTAGAGGTTTAAATGAAGGGGAGCTAACGGTTGTATAACATTATTGAAAAACATACCTACCATCTATTTATGAATGCATACATAAATTATTACATACTCATCTTTAATTTGCAATTTCATGAAAACAATAATACTAATTAAAGCTCAATGAAATTTACAACCAAACTATGGGTTGTCAAAGTTGACAGAGAAAGCCCCCTCCCCATATTTATGATCTTCAATGAAACACACCCTTATCAGATTCATTTAATTATTTCTGATAAATTTTTAAAAATTGAAAAGTAATATATTTGATAATTAATACAACGTTAGACTTATATGTAAATAATTATGTGTTGAGTTCTCTTATCTTTAAGTCCATTAAAATTGATAAAACTACTTGGATTTAAAATATCTAATACAATATGAATTTTTATTGAGTAGAGATTATTGCATTTCTACTTCTAATGTTTTGAAGTATGAAATTCTAATTGTCGTCAATAAATATGACCGTGGTTCTCAAGTTATATGCACCGAGTGGTCCTCAAGTTAGATCTATTCTCAGTCTCATCGTAAGATTGACTCTAAGAGAAACCTAAAAACTTTTTCATGAAATACGTGTTGATTTGGAAGACCCAACATCGGATTTGCATATCTATTCGACTACTTCGTTTTCTTGTGTGATCCAATTGATTTTAATTGATTCATGTAACGGTTCAATTTCATATATTTATTCTCAATAATTCTAATAATACCCTCTAACTTTTATATTTGTATATTTGACCATAGAACATCAAAACCTTTCTAGTTTTGCCTAACATGCGTTAACTTTTTAATGGATAACTAATTTGTATTTGATCCTTATTTAGAACACATTAATCTAAAATGAATGTAATAGCTTCCAAAAGTAGTTTTGAAAACTACTTTACATATCCAAACTTTGAATATTAAAAAAAATAAGTTGTCAAAATTGTTTATGAATTTATTTTTTGAAAATAATGATTATTCACTCTAATGTCATTTTTTAAACGATTTTGAAACTTCTGATATTAAATGCACACTTTATAGAATTTGTAAATATCGTATTTGCATTATTTTAAAGTTATACATCATCTAACTAATTTTCTGAATTGTATATATTGAAGAATAGTGTAGTTGTCCCAATATTTTGATGGTGAGTAACTAGTGATTGGTGTTGTAGCATGTGGTTGTCATGGACCACAACCATTTGAAACATAATTATATTTCTCCTTCTCAATAAATTCGTAAAAATATGTTTATTGTATTATTTTATCAAAAGAGTTTTTATTCTTACAAATATGACTGATATTTCGGATATTTGTAACCACTAGTGAATTTCCATGTTTTGTTACAGTGTATGTTGCACCGGTGCTTCGTGTTTTCAAAATTCTCGCAACCGATATGCATAGGGTGTTGACTGCACACCTACATATTATTTTTTTAATAGAATAAGAACTTATCACTAAAAACATGCCTTAGTACTGAGAATGATAAAGAAGATAATGAATTTAATTACAATGTAAAATGAAGTATTTGATGGTGAAAATAAGGATAGAAGAGTGATTACCAATATTCTCTGTTATTTTTTTAAGTCTATCAAAAACTTCTAATTTAGTTAATTTTTATTTTCAATTTATTATAATTATAACTTGATAGTTTGTTATATTTTAAAAAAAATCAAAACATTTACATTAATTATTATTTTTTTAAAATGACACACCCAAAATCATATATTTTTAAAATTTCCGCACCACATACCTCACACCCAACCCGGCGTTTTTACCCAGAATAACCTACTTATAAATCTATTTTATCAAAGTAACACACTTATTATTATTTTATCTAAACTAACCTATTTTACCTTCATTTCCAAGTTACAAAAAGGTAATCTATATTCATGTTTTAAAAACCGGTACCGGTGGGTATATCGGACAAATTCATGACATCGGTATACTGGATATGTATCGGGTATACCGTGCAACATAGGTTTTTTAGGACCAAACAAATACATAAAATCCAATATTTTCCCAAAAAATGAATTTATTTTTATGCTGTAAAACATTAAAAGATGGATATGCAAAAGTAGATGATGGAAAATCTATGTTAAACGGATTCTTCTCCGGGCATGCCGAATCCGAGTCGAATTTTTATCTGACACCGACTCTCATCGGACACTTATTGGACACGAGTTCATTTTTTATATTTAAATTTATTATTATTTATTATGAAATAATCATGATTTAAATTTATTATTATTTATCTATATTTATATAGTTTCGTTAATGTTTAAAAACCAACGATATATCGGTAGTATTAGGGTATACTATAATCTAAACCAACTATCTCGGTATTTTACTGGTTTTAAACATTGATTATCATATATATTTTTGTTGTCTTAATTTATTATTTTGTATAATATGATATAAAAGTTTAACATAATTTATATATTGTTAATTCTAAATTATGTTAAACAACACGTCTTTTTTGTCGGTTCGATGCATATTCTACTCGGGGGCATATCCGACATGCTTATGCGACCCTATTGATAAAAAACACCTTATATTTTTATTATTTCTATTTGTATTAATATTTGATTATATATTGTAATTATGTTTGAATATTTTAACTCATAAAAATTTATATGTAGTTTGCAAATTTTCGTATTTCAATATGATTTCGATGAAATACATACCATATATTTAAATTTTATATTTTAATTTAAAAATAATTAATAATATTAACGAGTCGGACTCTTTAACAAATTCGAATCCCCGAGTCCAAGTTCCCGAATACGCGGGCGGTGTCTGTTTAAAATAGTGAAAACAGGAAATGTGCATTAAGCAGAGTAGTTATTGGCGGGAAGCTTTTCATTTATTGCAATAAGAAGTTAGATAAACACACAAATGAACACTTGTTGCCATTAATGATGGCATTATTTTCACTTCAATAAAAAGGGATCGTGCTTTCCTCCAACACACAAACCCTTCCTCTTCCTCTTTTCTCTACGACTTGAAGGTATTGTTAGAGCGCTTGAAATGGGCACTATGATATTGGCTTGGATCACTCAGATGTCTTTTTTGAAGGAGTTATTTGATTGAGCCGCGTCAATATCTCAGTGTTCAATTTTCATATGTCCATTTGGGTAAGATCTATTTACTATTCATTTCCCTCTTCTAATGATAATGAAGATGATCAAATTAGGGTTTAGGGTTTTCATATCCCTCTGATAATGAAGATTATCTTAGTGTCTTTCTTTTCGTCATTTTTCAAATCATGTAAGACTTATGCTCTATCAATAAATTAGGGTTTAGGGTTTACTTTTCTTAAGAATTTGTAAAATCTTGAATTGCTATGTAGTATGTAATGGTAACATTCAAATCCCCAATCTTCCATTCACTTCTTGAGATTATTAGTACATACAACCAAGATTACATGGTGTGTTAATCTTTACGAAATTAGGTTAACAATTTATTGATTAAAAAATATAATTATATTATTTTTTAAAAATTTATATTCAAACTATGATATATATATTTATGTAAAATTCACATAAATCAATTTAAAAAGTTTTTTAAAAATTGTTTTTAATAAAATCATGTACCTGACCAATCCTACAGCCCACCATATAAATAAGTATATCTTACCAATCTTTTAAATTTATAGTATACCGATCCGGTTTACCGGAAATTTCGGACGTACCAGTTTCGGTAGGTATTTTGGCAAAATATCGACCGGTACGAGTATTTTGTGGGTCGGGTAGGGTTTTTTGCGGGTCAGATCGGATTTTGTTATAAAAAAACTAAAATTTAAATATTTTATAATTTATTTTAATATTTCGTTACGAATCCGATATATCCGATACATATCCGGTATATCGATATAATTAGTGGTAGAAGGTGGTTACTTGTTTTTAAAACATTGTGTATCTGACCGTCCCGTCCTACCCCAACTCTGCTTTATTTAATGCTTCTTTCATCAGACAAAGATTCCCATTCATTTATTTTCTCCCACCTTCTTCCTCATATGATGTGACTGATAAGTAGTACATTTATTCCAATTTATAATTTTTAAACCTAAACAAGACAACACACGAATATTATTATTATTTCATTTTTATGATGCGTATATTTCACATATATGCTGATTATATTTTTATTCTTATAATAGCCAAAATTTTACATATTGTTATGTCCTAGAGGTTTTCATTTCGAGATTGTGGATCATTTGAAAGATACTAAGGTTACAAAAAAAAATTAATATATATTTTTAATTATTTAGAAAAAAAACTAACACTGATCAATTTTATGTCAACCTGGATTGAAATACGAGCTAATTTAGGTGAATCTTAAGATCATCTATAGACATAAATTGATAATGACTAAATGCAGAGTTCATTGAAAACTAATACAAGAAGGTGTTTACTATTAGGAAAGAATCAAATATCGATTTTTTATCAAACCAATACCAAATTTTGAAAATAAGTTCGATATTCGATTTTTAAATTTTGGTTATTGTTTGGTAAAATAATTTGGTATTTGATAACGAATAGTGAATTTAATATTTATTTAATTTAAAACTAATATTTTTGTATTTAATTATATACTTTAATATATTATTATGATTAATTTATTTTTGGAAAATTCGGTATTCAGTATATACCGAAACCAAACCTAAACACTTCTATATTTACTGAACTAAACCAATAAAACTTGATTTGGTATTTGGTATTCGGTAACAAAATTTTTATTTGTTCCATATTCAATATTTGAAATTTGATTCGATTCATTATTTATCAAATGAACACACACTCCTATACGAAACATTTTCCGTAGCATTGGATTCTATGGAAACATTAAACATGCTTGAATACGGTAGTCATAGGATAGGTGACTTCAAGTTGTTCGACGTTAGAGAAAAAATAAAATTGTAAGGATTGGGTTATGAGCTGCATGGGTCGAACTTAACCCAAAGCAGAAAATATCGTAGTAGTTGAAATCATATCATCACGATATCACTATAAAAAACAATGGAAAAAGAAACTACCTCAGACATCAAAGCAAACATTTTTAATTAATTGTATCTGTTCTGTCCCTATGGTACATAAAGACCTTATCATCGGAGTTCATCCGCACTGAATTTAGTCCATGCTTCCTACAATACAACAAATCACACTTTTTTACATATATTCTATTCTTAATTGTAATAGCAACTACAAGTCATTAGATATGTAAAAATACCTTGAGAATATCGAAAACCTTCGCAGCAATATATTTCTGCTCCACATTTGCACCCTTCTGCTGAACTTTATCAGGATGTACACATAATGTAGCTTTCTTATAAACCTTTTTAACTGAATCACAACTAATCAAGTCCGTCAATGAAACCGCACGCCAACTACAATCCGCCCACAGAACCTGCAATAAATAAACCCTTACGAAAACTCATTCACAACAGAACCCAAAAAGCCTTACGAAAACACCTCATCCAATGATGACAATAAGGCACGTAAATTTCCCTCTTTTCCTGCAGCCCAACGCTTTATATTGTAGTCTAATCTTTCAGCAATTCTCTAAGAAATGTCAGCAAGTTTATTATTACATTCTAAGCTTAAATAACAGCAAACTGATCATAAATATAGTTAGTGACACAATTATTATACGGCACGACGATAATATAGAAATAAAGCACAGTAGATTAAGTCGGAGCATGTTACATGTTTTTCTTCCTTCTCCCACTGAGTCTGAAGATCACGTTGGTTCTTCTCAGCAAGTGCTTCGGCCTGCAATGCAAAATAACTCTATTAAAAATTGGAAAAGAATGAGATATTTGAAGGAAAGTTCTCTTATCAATATTCTCATATTAGAGCACTGAACAAGATATTGATGAATTTCATCCATATATTTTTAACTAGAACTAGATCGGTCACAAGACGGGTTATGAAAGCAATCCTCGGGGCTCACAAATTAAACTCTCAAGTTGGCCAACAGCATTTCTTATTAGTGATACTTTCCAAAGATGCCATGAATTCAAATTGAAGTGAGATTAAAGTATACAGAAAATAATGTGAACCAAGGAAATTAAAACGCATGATTAAGTGAAATTTCATTAAAAACGTACCATGCGCTCATTTGTCCTGATATGGCGATTTAGCCTAGCTCTCCGTCTTTCTTCAGGTTCACCCTCAATTTCATCAAACTCCCCTGATGAGGTAGTGATATCTGCAACAAAGATTTAACCATCAAAATAGTGTTACGAAAAAAATAGAATTAATTTCCTTTCAACAAGCTATCCATTCAACAATCACTTTTCTACATCATTGAGTATTTAGCACTACCAAAAGAGTTGTTCGAACTTGCATAAGAACTAGACAAATACCTCCAAATAGAAAATTAAACTCATTAGCTCGGTGTCTAGCAGAGGTAGCCATCTTTGTGCTGGAAGAGGGCCTCAAATTTACTATGATTTCAGGCCTCTTTTCTTCGTGGAAGAAGTCATCATAGAGGGACTTAATCATAGACATTATAAAAGAAACATCTTTAGCAGGGATTCATCATACTAAACATAGATATTTTCATTATTTAGTGCTCTACCTGGCTTGACAAACTCTGTTTCGCCATTTTTTTTGTTTCCATACCCTTTCCAACACTAAAAATATCATCTGCATTATTCAAGCTTGTCCAAGAACTTGAATTATTTGTAGTAGTGCTCAGTCCATTAAGTTTTAAATCCGAGAAATCAAACAAAGATTTAACTGAACTTTTTTCTTCATCTTTGTTTAAAGATCCACGGAAATCTGACTGCGATTCAGATGACTCAAATACTGAAAAAGGATCATCTATCACAGTTTTGTGAAAGGTAGATGGCATAACGTTTGGCACTGCATAGATATCATTCGCAGACGAAATTCTGGAAAAGGCAGAATAATGCATTATTTCAAAGCATGTGAATTACCTCCATAGCAACATGAAGACCAGTTAACATAATCAATAAGGATCATTAAGCACTGCATAAGAAACAAAGACAACGAAACAAAACTTGTGTAATTCTAGAAGAATTAAACTCATAGAGTCGAACAAATATTAGCATGTAATAAAATTCAAAAATATATTCAAGAAAAACCTAGTATTTGTTCCCGCAGTTCCTCCTAATTCCGATATGAAATCATCCATACCAGGCCAACTTTGATCTTCCTTCACAACCGAACTTTTAATGAAGCTCCCAAAGGATTCATCAACATCATCTCCATCTCCATGGGTCGATTCTAAACCCAGCAAGTCATCGTAGGCATCGCAATTCTTTCTATTCAAGTGAACAGTAACGAAATTATGACTATTAGATCCCCTAAATATGGAGTCCAAATCAACCCCACTGTATTGATTCGAACTAGTGATTGGTGCACCAAAAACATCATCCTGACCAAAAAAACTTTGGGGTTGCTGGGGTTTATCCTTATTTTGTTTGGATCGAAAAATACCATCGAGCTCATCAACGGAAAACGAATAAGATTCATCAACTGTAGCTGAATCAACGGATTTGCACGAAGGGTGTTTGGAGTTAGATTTGGGGTTCGTCTTGGCCATTGGAGTTGATTTCCCGTTGGCCCTGAACCCCATGCTCTCAACAAGAACACCAAATTCGTCCATAATTTCTAACACCGCTCCAGAAATAAATTAATGCGCATGATCAATCTGCTCCGAACAAAAGAAACATTAAGAGGGATAAACGAATGAATGGAATTGAATAAGGGGTAGAACATTCGATGGGATCGGGTGCCCACCTCCTTGATTCTCTGCAATTTGTCGGCAAGGCAAATCTTGCTCCGAGATACAGATAAATGGCGGAATCCGCCAGCTGGAACATCCATTATATCATGAGATGACAGGGGAATGCTATACGTGGAATGAGTAAACAGTAAGGCGGCCCCTTTCTTTGCCACGAAAATTTTGATCGACTCTATTAAGATTACTTTATGTTGGATTATCAAATTAATTGAGTTTAAAGTAGTTATACGGAGTTGTATATATTATTAAATTTATATTTCTATATGGATTGAAATTCTAATTATTGTTTATAAATTGATCGCGATTCTAAGTTATACGTACATTTTCAGATTTATTATCTATTTAATTGGCTTATGAATAAATCTAAAAGAATTCTCTACAAAATTTGTATTGATGTAGATGACTGACAATTTATAAATTTACTCGTCTGTTTTTTTCTAGTGTGATCCGATTGATTCAATTGGATCCAAGTAAGTGTTAAATTATTTTCTTTATTCTCAACATTCTAGCAAATTGCATCGGAGCATATTGAGTTATTGAGATTAAATTCTTATGAGAAAGTTTAATCTTTCGGTTTCTTTTTCAATCTAAAAATTGTAGTTTATTCTTTTAAAATTTGATCTTACTGTGAGCATATCTCTTGCATGAATTGACCCCTATGTGATTTTAGCAATGTTTTTAAAATTGGCACTGATCGATATATCGGACAAGCTCATTGCATCAGTATACTATACATACATCGGATATACTGGATATGTTCCAAATCTGTACCGAAATAATAAAATAAAATAAATTATTAAGATTGAGAAAAAATACAATTTTTAACTATTCTCAATTTATATTGTTGATAATTCAAAAAAAATATACCTTATGCAAACATAATTACGTTGTATTTACCTTTTAAGATATATGTATGAATTCAAGTTATATTCTTATTTGTTTGAGATATATGATTAAAAATAGGATATTTATATGACCATTTTTTATTTCAAGTAAGATTTTATTTGATGATAGATTCAAATATTGTATATTTAAATATACATATGTTATATATATATTTGAATAAATTGATTGATACAAATAAGTGACATATTTTGTGGAAATTGATTTTATTTAAATATATAAAAGTTTAGTATATTTGTTCCATGAATATTTGTCGTTTGAAATGAAGAATAATATTTGATTGTGTTGTGGTTCCTTTTTAGGGGTACCCACAGTCATCGGATTTTGAAAATCGATTTTATTTGTTGTTTGTGGAGACAACTTAAAATATAAAAAATGGAAAGAACACATGTAATTTTAACGTGGAAAAACCCCTTAAGAAAGGGAAAAAAAAATCACGTTGCCGAGAGGAGAACCTTCATGGCAAATTCATTAATAAATTAAGGGAAAATGTACAAGAGGAACAAGAAAAACGAAATGAATTTACAGCAGATTAGGGTTCCCTGAATTGGTCTCTCTGAGCTTATCTTGTAGATCTGTATTTATAGAGGGGGAAATGCGTGTAATCCACGCCATGTCCCCGCCTCTGACAAGGTTGTCGGAGGTTGCTTTCACGTGTTGGAAAATGTCGGACCTAAGCAATCTGCCGGGACCGATTGGTCTGCTTGGCCCTAAGCAGTCTGTCGGGACCAATCGGTCTGCTTGGCCCTAAGCAGTCTACCGGGACCGATCGATCTGCTTGGCTCTAAGCAGTCTGTCGGGACCAATCGGTCTGTTGTCCCTAAGCAGTCTGCCGGGACCGATCGGTCTGCTGGCCCTAAGCTGTTTGCCGAGACCGATCCGTCTGCTGGCCCTAAGTAGTCACCTGGGACCGATCGGTCTGCTGTTTGTCGGGGCCGATCTAGTAATTGATCATTTCAGCTGTCAAATCCTCGCTTGAGCCTGACCACCTTCATCCTGGTTTAGAACTCCTTGTTGGTATCGAGTTTAATGGTTCTCAACAAGAACGCATCCTTGGTACTCGGTTTAAGGGTTGTCAACATATTGATTATCTGAATGTTTATAGCAATAAATATGTATTATTTTGTCTTGCATGTGATTATAAATTGGCTCATACGAAGATTTATTTTTACATAGTTTATTCTCAATATTTATTGTTATATGAAAATAACATTTAAAGTTAATAGTTTTTTGAAAAATAAAATATTGATAGAGTTACGATATTTTGTTGTTTGAATATATTTTATTATTTGAATATATTATTTTGGTGTGAACTAAAATTGACTCTTTGCGATTTTGTTTTTCACTTAAGAGTTCTACTAATACCACTACGAGCATCAACTCGATTTGTATATTGGTTGTCACTAATTTCAAATTATGGCAATCGAACGTTCATATTATTTTCGAAATCATGGATTTGTATCTTACAATAAGGACGGATTGTCCTCCATCTATTACGGAAAAGAATAGTTATGATGAAAAGAATGAAATGGAAAGATGAGAGAAATCTATTCGCACGAATATCATTATTATGAAAAATATTATTCATCGAGAAACACTAAATTTGAAAATATAACTACAGTTAAAGAATTTATTGTATCAATTAAAAAGTATATGTCAATAGTGAATAGTTGAAATTAGTATACTCTATGGTATTTTCTTCAGTGAAGTGTATTAGTAATTGCAATATTCGGAGTATATTATCCATATATCTTATGCCTCACACTTTGAAAGCACTTAAACAAGAAATTCTTGAAAATTTGCTAGTGCATAAGATTTTGACAACTCTTTTTCTCATTTTATACGTTCAAATTGAGTTAATATCTCATTGTGTTAAAGAGAAAAAAAGATTGGAGTCGAAGAAGATTAATAGTGTTCACATTGCCATTATTTCTAAGAATAGGAATAGAATAAAAAATAAGGATAAAAATTGCAAATGCACTTAGTAGAAATAATCAGTAAGGTAGATCATCTAAATCAAATTGATTTGTTTGTTTTTTCTACAAAGTTGGAAGACATAAAAAGAAACATTGCACTAAATATCATGTTTGGTGTATTATAAAGAATATGATTCTTTTATTAGTTTGTCTTGATGTTATTTTGACTTTTGTACCTAGATAGACATAGTCAATAGATATTGGTGTAATTACTCACATTATTGAGTCTAAGTTACCGGAAGTTAAATGATGGTAAAAGATACATCTATATGTGTAATGACAAAATTGAAGTTGAAGGAATCGAGAAATTTATATTATTACTAATGATTAGATTTTATTTGGATCTTAATGAACCATGTGTGTACAAGAAGATTAGTGGGAACATGATTGCTTTCATTATTTTGTACATAGATGACATTTTGTTGATAGAGAATAATGTTAGTATTTTAAATCTATTAAAGTTTGGTTATTTCAAACATTCCTTATGAAAAGATTTTGGTGAATCTACATATTCTCTTTTCGGCGTATCTCTATAGATATGAATTCCAAAAATATATGTAGTTTTACCAATATCTTTCATAAGGAATGTTTGAGATAATCAAACTTTAATAGATTTAACATACTAACGTCATTCCCGATCAACAAAATGTCATATACTTACAAAACAATGAAAGCAATCATGCTCCCGCTAACCTTCTCGTACACACATGGTTCATCTTCATTATTAGAAAAACTATAACTCTTTATAGCCTCATCAAAACGAATATTTCAACTTCTTGAAGCTTGCTCTAACCTAGAAATAGATCTTTTCAATTTGCGTATTTTGGAACTTCATTCGGACTCAAAACCCTTAGGTTGTCCATATATTATTTTCCTTAATAAAACCATTAAGGAATGCGATTTTAACATCCATTTGCCAAATTTCGAAATCATAGTATGTAGATATAGCCAAAAGAATTCTAATGAATTTAAGCATGACAAGGGGGGAGAAAGTTTCTTCGTAATAGATTCTTTCTCTTTGGCGATACCCATTACCGGTTTCGCCAAATAGGTAGACTTCAAATCAATGTTTTAAAAACTGATACCGACGGGTATATTGGAAAAACTCATAACATCGATATACCGGATATGTATGGATATACCATATATATATCAAAATAATAAAATAAAATAAATTATTAACCCAGAAAAAATGTACATTTTTTAACTATTCTCAATGTATAATTTTTATATTGTTCGTAATTTAAAAGAATAAAAAAATTCCAAAAGCTTCATATCTATTCTATTATTTCAAAACTCATACTGACCGTTCAGAACTGGTACATCCGGAAAATCCACTAGTATAGACCGCATACACCTAAAATGATTTCAAACAAAAACGCACCACCTTAAAAAGTTGTATGGCTACTTGTTTTCAATACTGGTAACCAGTAGATAGCAACTTCAAGTACTAACTTCAACTAATCCTTTTACTTCACAAGGTCAACTGCAAACATACAAAGAAACAGTACCTCTAAATCTTAATCACAAGGTAAGAAAATGGTAAGCAAAACAAGTAAGTACGGAACGACCCATATTNGGGATCCATCTATTGTGGTGAATCCATTGCAGCAACTTGGCAGCATAAAATCATCAAAACATTCAGTATATCACAACTAAAAAACACCGTATATTTTATTGAAACCAGGGTTCTGGAATGATACTCCATGAAGTTAAATTTCAGCTCATCCGTGAGTTGCCTAAGGGCTAATGCTCTCCAGTTTGTTTGACGAGGTGAAGAGTGCAGCATAAAATATAAGTGTTACATAGCTTTTTCATAAAAAAATATGTTACATGATGGACAGTTAAAGTTAAGGCTCGCGATGTAATTACCTCACCACTTATTAACAAAGGATTTCTTCCCTCATCGATGAGCACAGAATCAACTTCATCAACAATAGCAAAATGGAAAGGCTTTGGCCTGTAGTATCAAAAAGCATAGAAAGTTTTTCCTGTTTAAAATATGATGAAAAAAGGAAAAAAAGTTACCATCTCATCACAAATTGTTCACTGCTTCCACATAGATTATCTCGCAAATAATCAAAACCAAGCTCCTGGGTCAAATTAAGAGGGCATTACAGAGAGTACTTAAACGTGATCAACACATGGAATTTATATAGATAAACAACTCAAGGAATAAAAATGTAAGAAACTTACAGAATTGTTCGCATATGTAATGTCACATCTGTAGTTTGATCTTCGCTCCTCAGCTGTCATACCTCTCTGCACAGAAAGAGAATCAGGTTTGCATGCTTTTTTCGTAAGTGTACGAAATCAATTGAATGCATGCAGTTATACAAGGACACCTTCATTGATTTAGAGTAAAAATACAAAGAATAAAAGCTATAAAAGTTACTTGGATAAGTCCAACAGAGAGACATAAGAAACGATGAACACGGCCCATCCAATCCGCATCTCGCTGAGCAAGGTAATCATTCACTGTAACCACTACAGTGTAGGAAAATATAATCTATTACAAAAGGAACATATCATGGATCCTGGGATAGAAATTTTTTGCACCGCATCCAATAAGGTGTTATTGATCAGGCATGTTATTAAAATGCAAATTACTATTTTTCAATGTTTTCCACAAAATTGCGAGTCTTACTCTCTGAAATGAGGTAGGCATGAATCTACGTTTATCAGAATGTTTCATATATGGAAAAAACGAAACAGCATACCATGAACACCATCACCACTAAGAGCATTAAGATAAGCAGCTAAGGTAGATACTAGGGTCTTTCCTTCTCCAGTTTTCATCTCAGCTATCAAACCATCGTGAAGCACAGCTCCACCAATAATCTGCATTTAAAAAATTTAAAACTCCTGATCCCTTCCCAAAGCAAAGAATAATAGATATCATGTAATGTCAAACCAATAATTACAAAGACACTAAAGTGCGGCACACCTCTCTTTCAAAATAGTTTGATTACAATAACGAAGTATTTGTTGGAATATGAAGAGATTGCTCACTCATTAAGCCAGGTTCACTTGAAGACTTGTTATTGGAAGCATGAACTTGACATTATGACAGATACATGAATTCCAATTCTACAATAAATTAAGTTCATGCATTAGGCTTGAAGTGCATGTACCAAATAGCCTATATATCAAATGTTTCTTATCAATGAAAGTATTCCATTTTCCTTTACAACTTAGTTTACTCTACTGTGCAAACTACTCGTTCCTGCTGTTTTCATGGTATCGGAGCAGATGATCTAGGGACCAAAATCCACCGTTCTACACTCCATAACATCTATATCTATATGGCATCATCTATTGTTTCAAAAAACTTTGTAGCTCCACCTCCACCTCCACCTCCCCTTCAATGGGAAAAACTAACATATATGGGCTGCAAAGATGGAAGATTACTTGAAATCTTTGGGTTTATGGGAAGAAGTCAAAGAAGGAATTCCGCTACAACCACTATCGGATGATGCCAATAAAAAAGAACAACAAGCCTATGCTGAAACACAAGTTATGAAAGCCAAAGCCAAGACTGTACTCAATAGCACATTGACGGAAGAACTCTTCATGCTCATCATCAATTGCAAAAGTACAAAAGATGCCTGGAAACTCCTAGAAACAGAATTCAAAGGATCATAAACCTCACAGATGGCCCAGAGAATGAGTCTTTGGAGAGAATTTGAGTGCCTAAAAATGCGAGATACGGGCACAATTCAAAACTACTCTGAAGAAATGTCAAGAATAGTCAATCGACTGAGATTATTGGGTGAATAAGTCACTGAAGTAAGAATTGTCAACAGAATTCTATTGAGACTGCCAGAAAAGTTTGAATCCAAGGTCAATTCGTTGGAAAATTCGAAAGAATTGTTCACTATGACCTCTCGAGAACTCTTCAATTCTTTGAGAGGAACTGAACTCAGATACAATCTTAAGGATTCAGACACACAACATAATGAATATATCTACTGTTGCAAATTTCAGAACAAAAAATGAAAGAGAGGGTGCTTTTCTGCCCCATGCCTTTATTGCATACAAAAAAACCACAAGGATGATAATTACTGGTGGAATCCAGAAAACCTCTACGAAATATGTAACACCAAAGGACACATAGATAAAGTGTGCCCTTCAAAGCATATGGCTCAGACTGCAAAGAACTTAGAGGATGACACAAAACGAGAACTGATGCTCGCTTCTGTTGAGTCAAGGGACTTTGACGCTTCTCAAGCTCTGTAGCTCTTAGATAGCGGATGCAGTAACCATCTCAGTAATGAACCATCTTGGTTCGTGGACCTCGTTCAAACAGAAAACAAAGTAGTTGAAATCGCCAATGGAAAATATATCAAGGTACAAGCTATGGAAGACGAAATTTATATGATCAACAAAAACGGAACATGGACTCTAGTCAACAAGCCCTCTCATCGAAAAGTTATTGGAGTCAAATGGATCTTCCGAACCAAGTTAAATCCAGATGGAACCATAAATAAACTCAAAGCCAGATTAGTTGTCAAAGGTTATGCTCAACTTCAAAGAATGGATTATGGTGAAACTTTTGCCTCTGTTGCTCATCTAGACACAATAAAAATGCTTATTGCCGTTGCAGCGAGCTTGGAGTGGAAAATATATCATCTAGACGTCAAATCAACATTTCTAAATGGTGGGTTAGATGAAGAAATATATATTGAGCAACCACCAGGTTTTATAAAAGACGCTCTGAAGAAAAGGTTCTACTGCAACACAAAGCATTATACGGTTTAAAACAAGCGCCTCAAGCATGTTATAGCAGAATTGATTCCTACTTAGTCGAGCAAGGTTTCAAAAGGAGTTTGAATGACCCAACATTATACATACGTGGTAAAGAAAATGAGCAGAATGTATTGATTATCTCACTTTACGTTGATGATCTGCTTATTAACAGCAAGAATGAAGAAAACATATCATCTGTGAAATCAGTTCTAATGAGAGAATTCGACATGACTGATCTCGGGTTAATGCCCTATTTCTTAGGGATGAAAATATCTCAAAAACTAGAGTATCTCAATCTCTCAAAAGAAGTATGCCCAAGATCTGGTGCAGAGATTTAATCTTCAAAACTCCACCCCAGCATATGTACCTTTGAATCTTGATATCAGATTATGTAAAGCCAATGATATCCCTTTGAGTGATGAGAAACTTTATCGGAGGATGATAGGAAGTCTCATGTATCTAGCTGCAACAAGACCAGATATTACTTTTGCAGTCAACATGCTCTCTAGGTTCATGACATGCCCACATCAAAGCCATATGAAAGCAGCAAGGCAAGTTGTAAAGTATATCTTTGGAACTTTGGATTTACATCTTTTATATGTGAAAGGAAAAAAAAACAGAATTACAAGGCTTCTCGAACAGCAACTATGTAGGAGACATAGATGATTCTAAAAGCACTTCGGGCTATGCTTTCACTTTAGGCTCTGCGGTTTTTTCTTGGAATGCAAAAAAACAAGACATTGTAGCTCAATCCTCTTTCGAGGCTGAATATGTGGCTGCATCAGTAGCCTCCAATCAAGCTATGTGGTTATCCAAAATATTTGATGATATTGGCTTATCCTTGAAGAACCCAATTAAGATATGGATCGACAACAAATCTGCTATTTGTATAGCAAAGAATCCTACTCATTTTGGAAGAACCAAACATATTCGTGTAAGATATCATGCAATCCAAGATTACATCAGTAGCGGCATAATGGAAATAGACTATCTCACAAATTAAAGAGCAACTAGCTGATGCCTTTACAAAACATCTGGCAACAAAGCATTTTCATTACTTGAGAACAATGATGGGTCTACAGGAAGTTGACGATCATATAAAATAATCTCATCACGAGAGGGTGTTGGAATATGAAGAGATTGCTCACCTCATTAAGCCAGGTTCACTTGAAGACTTGTTATTGGAAGCATGAACTTGACATTATGACAGATACATGAATTCCAATTCTACAATAAATTAAGTTCATGTATTAGGCTTGAGGTGCATGTACCAAATAGCCTATATATCAAATGTTTCTTATCAATGAAATTATTCCATTTTCCTTTACAACTTAGTTTACTCTACCGTGCAAACTACTCGTTCATGCTGTTTTCAGTATTTTCCTTATCTAATATCATAACTAATGATATACACTTTTATTTAAGGAATGAGCTTTAACCGGTAATCATTGAGTCAAATTTAATTCGGTGAGACTGGCATAGTGTAGAATCCAACACAATGTAGACGTCAAAATTTGATTATCAGTGTTACATGGTTAAAAATATAAATACAAAGAGAAATCTAACCTGAACATCAAAATGGCGCATTCCAAGCTTCCTTTTTGCAGCTTCACGAACTACAGCAAAAGCCTCTGCCACAAAAAAAGAGCATCACTGACAGAGTGACT
This sequence comes from Utricularia reniformis, assembly GCA_009725065.1. Lineage (NCBI taxonomy): Eukaryota > Viridiplantae > Streptophyta > Magnoliopsida > Lamiales > Lentibulariaceae > Utricularia > Utricularia reniformis. The sequence continues at coordinate 806,717 of RWGZ01001458.1, forward strand.
CTAATTTCATTGACTTAACCTCATGAAAATGTGAATAGAATAAAATACCAGCTTGAATTTCAGCTAGCGTCGCACCGTGATCAAGCCTCTGGCGAAACTCCGCAGTTTTAGAACTTAACTATCAAAGAAGCAAGCGGAAAGAACGGCTATGAACAATATACAATGAAAACTCTAGGACAAGAGAAAAGATACCTAAATGTTAAAGAAACCTGTTCATCAGAAAGTTTCTGTATCCCTGGTTCCAGCGCATTTACAGAATCAACTAGTCTGTAATAATCTCTGACAACCCAGCCATTCAAGTTGGTGAAGTTACCCAATGTTTTCATCACATTACCAACATTTTCCTGTAAAAGCAAAGGTTAAAATTTGTCAATTTCAAACTCACAAGATAATAAATTTTCAATGTAAAATGATTGCCAAATTCTGAAATTCGTGATAACGAATTCAAAGGTACAAAGGAAATAGAAAGATGGAAACAAGCGGGGCTGAGGGGGGAACCTTGAGAAACGCAGTTGGTGCAGATGATGTGCGGCGGCAACAGAACCTGACAGGTTGAAGTCGGAAGGAGGTAAAATAAAATGAGACACCTGTGGTTGTAATGAGAGTGGAAAAATGGCTTTCCAGTTTCGGTGATGAAACAACGAACAGAGCCGACGAAACCGCGCCGGAAGCGACCATCGGAACTCAGCTTTCTAACGGACTGGAAGTAACTTATTTATGCCATTCCTTTTACGAAAAATTTATTTTGTTTTGTATTTTAAAAACATAAAATCAAACCCTTTAATTTTATCGAAATTATTAAAATATCATAAATATTAAATTAATTTAATAGAATTTTTACATTTATAATTCTAGAGGTGAAATGCATTCCTAAAATATTGAATTTATTTGTATTGAGAATCTTTGGTAATTGATTTGTTATATAAAGAAAATATTATTTTAACATTAGAAACTCGAGATTTGGGAGAAAAATATTAATTTTCAGACATAATATGAAATTGAAATAACAGAAAGTTTTTCTCTGTTATTCTTACGTTGAATGCCTATCTATTTAACAAAGTGCAGAATTGTAAATTAATGAAGATACAATATGCATCCATAATCTGTGATCTGCATTCCTTCATTATTCTTAAGACCTTCCTTTAACTTGTCGATTGTGGATGGAAACTTCTCGAAATTTGATGTTGAAAATCTGGAAGGAACACTAATCTTTCCTTCATTAATGTTGAAAATCTGGAAGAAAACATTTTAGTGTTGCACCGAATTGAGTATATACCATGGCACAAAATTGATGAAGTCGCACATAAACCCCATTTTTGAAGTCATAAGATATATGAATACCGCTCGAGAAAAATCATCTACCAATGTTAGAAAACAGGTAGCTCCACAAATAGAAGAGATGTTGTATTGACCCATATATCAGTATGGATTAAATCAAATATTGCCTTTGCATTGCTTGAATTTTTAGAAAAAACATCTCTAGTATGTTTAGTGTAGAAACAAATAGTACATCTATTGAAGCAACAATCAGTCAAACCATGCTTAGAAACTAAAGGAAACAATTTATTCAGGGCAAAAACCGAATGATGTCCAAAACGAAAATGCCATAAATTACGATCATCTAATTTGACGTTAACACGAAAAACAGAGGTATGATCTATTAACTTGAGACGATAAACCCCATCGATCTTCTAGCCCAACCCAATCAGAGTCCTCGAGGTACGGTCCTGCAGAATACACATATGGTCAGTGATGGTCAACATATAAGATGTTCGATGTAGCAATTGTGAGACAGACAACAAGTTGCAATGTAATCCATGGACGAATAAGACATTATGAATGGTTAAGTGTTGGCAAAGCATCACGCTTCCAGCCTTTGTAGCGATAGTACGTCGCCCATCTAGGAGATCGATGACACAAGGAATAATTTCAATGACATTATCTAATAAGGAAAGATGTCCAGTCATATGTTGATTAGCTCCAGAATCAATAAGTCAATGAGTATGTGAAGACATACCAGACATAGTTTCTTGATCACCTAATTTGTCCCCTTTCGTCATAACAAAGTTACGCAGTAAGGACCATTGATTAACTGATAGCTCGGGAATTAGAGATGTGGAGTTTGATGAAACTGTGACATTAGGGACAACAGATTGGTTCACTTGTGCTGCATTTGCTCTCCCTCCGCGGAGCGCTTTCTGTAATTTCCTCCAGAGGGGTGATGCTTTTCACCGATGTTGTGTTGCGCTCCCCCTTGATGTGCTAAATACTCTAAGGTTGCCATGAGATTTTTAGGTGCAAGTCGTGGACGTTCTCCCCAAGTGTCGGGGTAACCCACAATAGTGTAGCCCCTATCAATAGAGTGTTCCAGTTTTTTACAAACTTCACACCAAGGTCATCCTCCTAAGGGTCATTGTGGTTGGTGTGTTGTAGACTTGACTGCAAAAGGAACAACATCTCGTCGATCATCTTTACCACGAGCCACACTTCGATGAATCTCCTCTTTTGTGATTCTTGAGTAAACTTGGTTCAAAATACGAAGAAGATCACAACTTAATATGTGAGAAATCACTGTACCATAAATGTTATTGTTGAGTCCCATGATAAATTGATGAATGTGTTCATGTTCCCATCTTTTGTGTTGCTCTCTCATATGGACACATTCGTAACGACCACAACAACAGAAAAATGGCCATTCGTAGTGTTGGAGTTCAACCCATAGTTTCTTTAGACGTCCATAATAAATAACAATTGAATCACCTTTTTTGTCGGCAAGTGTCGATGTCATGTTTTAATTGATGTATACGAGTACCATTACCTAGTGAGAAGCGCTCTCCAATCTCATCCCAAAGAATTTTTGCAGATTCAATATATTCAAATGTTGATCTCACGGAGGCTTCTAATGTATTAAGAATTCATCCACACACCACGGAATTTATCATTTGTCATTCATCCAATAAATGAGTAGATATGTGTGATTCAACAATAGTCCCATCCAAAAATCCAAATATTCTTTTGGCAATAAGCGCTCGACGCATTGCGATCATCCATTCTTGAAAATTATCGCCTCGTAAAGTAACATGATGAAGAAGTTGCCTGGTGTGATCTCCATTACCTAGGGTCCAAACACCCGGATCCAAATTACGAGGGTAAGAATTCTCCCCTCTTTGATGAGCAAAGCTGAAGTTTAGGGCCACTGATACTCCTTGACAAATAGTTGGCAATGGCATAGAGAAATAAGTATTTTGGCTAGGTGTTACTTGACCAAAGGTGATTTCAAATGGAGTTGTAGGTATTGCTCCTACGGGACAGTTTGTAATTGTGGGAGAAGAATTTGCAGCGGAAGAATGAATGATAGTAGAATCAATGATTGACACACTATTATCTTGTCGTAGAGGTGGAAATACAACGACATTGTTGATATCTACGCCTCTTGTCATCGTGATATCGTTGTTCGACATCACGTATCCGCTCTTACAAGATTTGGCTCCGATACCATATTAATTTTAAGATATGATATGAAATTGAAAGAACATAAAGTTTTTATCTGTTATTTTTACGTTGAATGCCTATCTATTTAACAAAGTGCATAATTGTAAATTAAGAAAGATACAATATGCAACCATGATTTGTGATATTCATTCCTTCATTATTCTTAAGACCTTCCTTTAATTTGTCGACTATGGATGGAAACTTCTCAAAATTTGATGTTGAAAATCTGGAAGGAACACTGATCATTCTTTCTATAATTTGAGACTTCTTCAAAAAACTCATGGGCACCAAACTCATGTGAATTCTACTAAAAATAAGGATCCCGACTACAGACAACAAGTAACAATGGGTAATGTCAATTTCAAAATTTTTGAGTGTATTCTTCTCCATTAGTGTTTCTCATATTTATATAAGAATATTATCTATATTTTAATTCCGACAAATCTTACCCATATATTGGTGTTGTATATCGAGCCATGATCGTTTAGTTGGGTTAAATCAATTACATTGGGGTTAAACAAGACTTATTGAGCACCAAAATCTTGCAGGCGCAAAGATGTGCCACAAATTCTTGAGCAATCATTGTTGACTTACCAATCATCTCCGGAAAAATGGCTATGTATTGAGGCGAGGACCATCAGTTCTTTAATCGATCCTCGCTAACCTCCATCTTCCTAATCAGGTTCGACACAAGTGTGTCTATCGGTCACCAACCAATCATCTATGCCTTCATCATCATAGTCACGATTGATACACATCACGTCATACGTCCATAGCCGATCATATTTAGCCTCCTTCGACATCGACACACTCGACACTAATAATGTCGATCGGTGCTCGATCATTCAATTTTACATAAAATATTCGACCCGAGAAGATGTGGACCCGTACATTTCATGCATCAATAATAATAAATGAGTTCATGAAAATCTTGAATCAGATCCCAAAATGATTTATCACAAAACACAAATTTTCGTCAAATTTGATTAAATGAGCGACTACACCAAATTTAAGTTAATTGAGTTTATTTTTATTATAAGATTCCAAAATCTGCATATCCTACATCATTTTTCAAATTTCATTAAAGTATTGAACTCGATCTAACTTTTCGTTTTTACAAAAAGCATTTATTTAAATAATTAGTTTTAAGTAGTAATATAAAATTTAAATCAATGTTTTCATAGAACAAAAGCATAACTTTAGACTGATATAAAAATGCTTGGAGATGCTTGGAATTCAATCAACAAAAATACAATGGTGAAAATGCTTAACAAATATATAATTAAATTATGAATTTATATTTTGAATGATGGGTCCAAAAATTCATCAAAATGTTTCAAATTTCTATGAAAAAACAAACTAGAACTTGAGTTTTTACCAAACAAACTCCAATGTCTTAAGATTTATATATGTTCATTTGCAGCCATAGAAACCTCATAGTGATCAAATCATAGTTAAACTGTTTATGGCTGGTTTTTAGTGCACTTTTTTAGAAGTATATGCCACATACCAAACACAAACATTTAATACAAATATCGTTGCTAAACATTAAAAAATAAAAACGTATTATTACATTTAAATTAGTGTGAATTAACATATTTATAAGTCCATATTTTATTTTATTAATCATCAAATTTCTATTTAAATATTAAGTGATACATTAACAAAACTATCCAGCCCTTTGTTAAATAATTGATCAATGCGAATTGGAGCAAAAAAACAATTTGCTGGTTGCCTCAACTGATAAAACACGTTTTAATAGTTTGAGAAGTAAAACAATTACTTCTCAAAGTTTTTGTAATATTTTAAACTCAATCGTTAAAATACACATGTGCTTACAAAACTTAGACTCGTCTTGTGATTTCTGTTGGATTGAAACCTCCAAAGATTCACAGGAATAACAGATGTCTTCTCAACGCTTTTTCTTATGTGTTGTTCTTGTGTAGATTTGCGAAAGACACCAAGGAATTACGTGGAACCGGAGATCCCAGAGGAACCCACGAGAATCAGGGAACACCCTTGCTCCTTTAATTCACTATGAAGAGATTTTACAGACGAACACTTACACATATTACATCCAATATCTAAGGGTTTGAATGTTTGCTCCAACTGAACTTAAAGTCTTCTCTTCTAATTCAAAATAGCTTTCAGGTGTATTGCCGGTGAGAATTACTCCAGCTTCTTTCTGATTTCGCTTTATTGATTCATAGTTACACCGCTTACTGCAACTATTTTGCCTTTTGTATAGATCAACCTCTTTATAGGCTTTGATAGTTTATTGTTCTCATAAATGGCCCTCTTCCTTCACTTGGACAATGGACTGACTCTATGGGCATGCACAAAGAAAAACACATACGTTAGTTTGAATTTTATTTGTATTAGCCCTACAAACCTCCCCTCAACCCGTTTGTCGGTGAGAAATCCTAGTTTTCATATGTGTGGCTTCAATCCTACCCCGATAGAGCAGAACTGGTGCTTGGAGGCTGTAGCCACTTTGGTATGCATATCGACCAGGTTGTTGGTATGCACTTTTTCTAGCTTAAGTTCCTTTTGGTTGATTACTTCTAGTATCCAATGAACTTTTAGGTCTATGTGTTTCGTTCTGCTCTGAAACGTAGAGTTTTTACTGAGTTCTATGGAGCTTGAGTTGTCGCAAAGCTACACTATGTCTTTACATTCAACCCTTAGTTTTTGCAGTAGTCTTTTTATCTGGATGAGTTCTTTAGCAGTTTCTGTCAAAGCCATGTAATCTGCTTCTGTAGAAGATAGAGCTACTGTTTTTTGTAATCTTGATTGCCATGATATAGGTCCATGTGCTAGTAACGTAATGAAACCCATAGTAAATCTCTTCTATCTACATCCCTTCCCAGATCCGAGTCTGAATATGCTATAAATGCGAGAGGTCTTTTGCTTCCTTTAAATGTTAATCCAACTGATTTTGTTGATTTCAGGTACCCAATGAGCCATTTAGAGTTTCCCATTGAGTCTTTTCAGGATTGGCTATGAATCTACTAAGCACTCCAACTGGATAGGAAATATCAGGCCTAGTGCACACCATCAGGTACATAACTCATCCTACAGTAGATGAATATGTTATTTTATCCATTTCTGTTGTTTCTTCTTCTGTTGACGACCCTTGTTCCTTGGTCAGTGTCATCTGGATTGACATAGGTGTAGAAACTGGTTTGCATCCATCCATACTGAACCTTATTAGGATTTTGTAAATATAACTTGATTGTGACAAGAGTACAGTTCGATCCTCCATGTTTCTGATTATAGACATTCCAAGTATTTTGGTTAAATGTCATAGGTCCTTCATTTCAAACGATGTTAATAGATGTTCCTTAAGTTCTTATATTATTTGTTTGTTTGTATCTGCAATAAGAAGTTCATCAACGTATAACAAAATAATGATGTAGAATTTAGCTTGTTGTATAAAATTGTCAAACCTCTTGTTCCACATTCTAGGTACTTGTTTTAATCTGTAGAGATTTCTTTCAAACTTACACACCATTTCTTCCTTCACTGGTACCTCAAAACCAGTAGGTTGCTTCATACAAATGTCTTCCTCTATGTTTCCATTTAGGAAGACTGTTTTGACATCCATTTGCTCTACTTCCAAGTCGAAGTGTGTCACCAGTGGTATGATAATTCTGATTGTTGTAAATTTGACTATTGGTGAGAAGATTTCATCAAAATCCACTCCATTTTTCTACCTAAATCCCTTCACAACCAGTTTGACCTTGTGTCTATGGATCCATCTGCCTCTTGTTTAATTTTGAATACTCATTTATTTTCAATAATTCTTTATCCTTGTGGAAGCTGAACTAGTTAATAGGTGTGATTCCTTTCTAAATAGTCTAGTTCTTCTTCTATGGCTCTTATTCATTTATGTCTTTGTGGTGAGTCAAGTGTTTCTTTGAGTGTTTCTGGTTCACCGTCATCTGCAAGAAGAATATAATCATTAGTGTATATTTCTGTGATGGTTTCCTTACCCTTACATCCCTTTGTTCTTTAGGATCAGCTTCTACTTCTGACTTTGATTCTTCTGCAGCTGCATGGGAGACATCTTCACTAGTCTTTGATTCTTTTCACTGTAAAATAGAAGGTTTGGTAAGTACATGGTTCTATAAGCTATTCAAATGAGGAATCTTATGTAACACTTCTTCTCCGATCACTGTAATTTCCTTCCTTTATGTGCTGTAGTGATGTACTTTCATATCATGTATATTATGATCTTCTAGGAATAGGGCATTTCTTGATCTGAATATTTTATTTGTATCTAGATTCCATAATTTGTAGCCAAACATTTCTCCCCATAGCCCAGAAATATACATTCTTCCACATGACCATCGAGTTTAGCCCTTTTTTCTTTATGAATATGAGCTAGACTACAGCCAAATACCACAAATGCTTTAGACATGGTGTTTTTCCTCTCCATTTTGTCTATGGAGTTTCCAAATCCATTGCCTTTGATGGAGACCTATTTATTAAGCAGCAAGCCATCCTTGGTAAGTTTTGATGTTCTTAATGATTTTGACTTCATAATATAACATTAAGATAACAATATTACGGTTTTTCAAACAAACTTGTCACAATTATCAACCATTGATGATGACAATGTATTGAAGTTAGACCATGAATATTATCCTATGTTACCCGGATATATGACATAACACAATATACCATTGTAGTACGCTATTTTTTACAAAACATGATAGATTAGTTAATGATCCTAAAGTTTATAATTATAATAAATTTGATTATATAATTGAAATTTTTTATAACTTAATATAAACATAAGATATGGAACTACATTTTAATCATCAACAAAATAATAACCATAAGATATAATAAAAATTTTATCATAGATCCTAAAAGCTAAAGTACATTCAAATCAAAATCAAGAAAAATAGTTATAAGTTGACAAGAATGATATAATTTAATAAATTTCTAACATAATAATTGATTCTCTAATGAAAATAATTCATTTTTTTTAGATTTCCAATTCGTTTTTTGATATTTTCAGTTTTACCCCTTATATACCTAATACTTCGAGAATCATTGGAGAATCGTGAATTCTTGAGAATGCAATTCATATATTTGTGTAAAAACTAAATATGTAAAATTGTAAATTTGAACTTCTTAATTAAAGATGTGTTTGTAGAAAATAATTAATCATATCGATAAATATAACAATATAAACACTCTTACCGCAAGACTTTATCGTCGTTAGAATCCATGTTCATTGCATTTGCATCTTCAACGATATATTTCCCTAACGAACCTAAGACAAAACATCTCCACTTTATGTCACTCGTCGATGATATCCAGGGCCAAATCTTTGTTGATCCTAACATTGGTCTTCTCCCTTTACTTTATCAATATGCCATGTGCGGTCTATCTCGATGGGATACCCCCTCTGAAGGATCAGTTGTGGAGGATAGGTATTACGTAGGAACTCATGATAGTAACTCAAATGAGAAAGAACAGGAAGGGCAGGAGATGGAAAATCAGTAAGAAGCTCCCCCAAGAAATAGTGCTTTGATTGTCTCCTCAAATTTGGCACCTCCAATTCTTCCCTCGACTATTTTTTATACGAGAAGGCCCAAGGATTGCCCGGTTAGCAAATGGGTTATTAATCGTACGGCTGAAAATTAAATTCAACAGACTATAAGCCTTTTGTACTCAGTGGGCTACGATTTTGAACCATATAAACTTGAAGAAATGAAGGAGGAGCTACGGAAGCATATCCTTCATGGATAAAGTTTTCTTATCTATCCTATCAAGAGTGTTGGTTGGTAATGGAGAACATAATGAGTATTAATTGTCGTGGCTTCAAAAATTCGGTGAAGAGAGATACCTTGAGTCAATTTGTCAGAAAGTGGAAAGTATAATTATTATGTATTCAAGAGACTATGTTACAAGAAATTTCAGTCCAATTAATTAGTTCAGTTTGGGGCTCCAATCCTTTGGATTATTAAGCCTCTCCGGGGGCTTAATTACCATATGGAATCCAAGTTTCTTTCAATATGAAGGGGAAATTATGTCTGACCGCAGTCTTGGTGTAAGAGGTTCTATTTCAGGTACTCCCTGGTTGATTGTAAATGTTTATGGGACATTAGAACATTCTGTTAAAAAACAGCAATGAGAATGGATTGGAAACTGCTTGCAAGGTTGGACTGGAAACTTCTTGGGAATAGGGGATTTCAATGTTACACTAGAACCAACTGCGAGAAGAGGATCTGCTAGCGATTCCCGAAGTATGACAGATTTTAAAAGCTTTCTTGAACAAAATGGTCTGCAACATATCCCTTTAGATGGTTGTTAATTCACTTGGAAAAATAAAGTTGGAAGCAAGCTTAGTAGGATCGATCGTGCGATTATAAGAACTGTGATTGACTTCCCACTATAGATGAGAGGGCTCCCCTGGTCCGTGGCTGACCATCGACCTCTGCTAATCCTGTAGGAACACGAAGATTTTGGTCCACATCCTTTCAAGTTCTTCAATGCGTGGCTTGGGGACAAGTCTTTTATTGAGTTTGTCAAAGAAGTTTGGGGAAATTTGGCTATCTCCGGCTCTTCACTTTTCGAATGAAGAAAAAGCTCGAACTACTAAAAAATGCACTTAAACCGTGGATACAGTCCCAACTTCGAACTGATGTAGCCCGTATCTCTGAACTCAAAATATCTATTCAGATTATTAAAGATCAAATGGAAATTGCAGAACTTAGTCAAGAGAACTCTTCAGACTATATTGCTATGTCCCATGAACTACAGTCTCTCCTTGTGAAGGAATCTCTGATGAAAAGACAACAATCTAAAATCAAGTGGATATGCGAAGGTGACGACAACACCAGGTATTTTCACTCTTTAAAAAGTAGGAAAATAGCTTTTGGATCTATTAGAGGTATTATGATCAAAGACCATTGGAAGACTGATGCAATATCGATCAAGAATGAGGCAAGGGAATTCTTCTCTTCTCTTTTCTCGGAGCCTAAAATATACAGGCCGAAATTAACTATGAGAGAGGTTCCAAGGTTGGATCCCTCAAACCTAGAGATCTTGGACTCAGACATCCTTGAAGAGGAAATCAAGAATGCAGTATGGGAAGGGGGATCCAATAAATCCCCAGGACCAGATAGAATGACATATGAATTTATAAGAACCTTTTGGAATATACTTAAAGTAGACTTAGTGGAGGCAGTCAAGGACTTCGAGAAGAATAAAACTTTCCCTCGAGGAGCAAATCCTTCATTTATAACTCTTATTCCCAAGAGAGCCTCTCCTATGACCTTTGAAGACTATCGACCAATAAGTCTTAATGGAATTCTTTATAAGATTGTGGCTAAGGTTCTTGCTAGTAGGATGAAGAAGGTATTGCCGGTCCTCATCAGTCCTTCATAATCAGCTTTCCTAAAAGGTGGACAAATCACAGATGGGATTTTAATTGCAAATGAAATTGTTGCTCTCGTCAAAAGGGAAAAAAAGCCTCTTATGCTCTTTAAAGCGGATTTTCGGAAAGCTTTTGATAGCGTTAACTGGTCTTTCCTTATTGATTCAATGCGGTTTATGGGATTTAGTGAGAAATGGCTACAATGGATATATGCATGCCTTAGCTCTTCATCTATGTCAGTTTTCGTGAATGGTAGCCCATCTGGTTTCTTCAATCCATCGAGGGGGATACGACAAGGGGATCCTATTGCTCCCTTCCTTTTTCTCATTGTCTCGGAGGTCCTAAGTAGAATCATTGACAAAGCTAAAACTCAAGGACTATTCACCGGATTCATGATCGATCATGAGATGTCGATTTCACACCTTCAGTTTGCAGATGACACCATTCTACTTGGAGAATGGAGCAACTGGAATTTGCAATTTATATCTCATTTATTTAATACATTTGGCCTTCTCTCTGGACTGCAAATAAATCTCAGGAAATCGCCCTTGATTGGAATCAATGTGCATGTATCTGAAGTCAGTCGATGGGCAGGAAGTATCGGTTGCTATCCTTCTACCCTTCCTCTCAAATACTTAGGGATGCCTCTGGATAGCAAACCACCTACTGATATTGGTTGGGCTCCGGTTTTGAGTTCTTTGGATGCCAAGCTTGGTAACTGGAAAATGGATGCATTGTCTTATGAAGGCAGGTTAGCTATGGTAAACTCGGTACTAAGCATCCTTTCGATATATTTTATATCTCTATTAAGTGCTTCTCAGGGTCTTATAAAGGAGATGGAGGCTAGAAGACAGAGGTTCTTTTGGGGTGTTAGAAATGGTAAACCTCGAACGCCACTTGTAAAATGGGAATTAGTTACTGCTCCCCTCTCAGAAGGTGATCTTGGCATTAAAAATCTTAGGATACAAAATCAGTCATTATTATTGAAGTGGGTATGGAGATTTTACACAGAGGAGGAAGCCTAATGGAACCAGGTTATCAGACGAATTTATGGCCCTACGGGAGGCATGGATAGCACGAGATCACAATTACTGGCACTATATGGGCTTCCATTGTCCACAACTACTCTCGCTGTAAAAATCTATTTCCAGAAGCTGCTTTGCATGTCAACTAGAGGATCGGTGATGGAAAAAGAATTCGGTTTTGACAAGACTTGTGGACAAGAATGATATGGCTAAAAGATAGGTTCCCTCGAATATATGCATTATCAAATGATAAATTTTGCTATGTAGCACAAATGGGGAGAATGGAGCATGACAAGTGGATATGGACAGCGATTCCTGGGATTCATGGAAGAGAGGAGACAGCTTCGCAAAGAGCTGACCTTTTGTGCTACATACTCCTTTTGGGAGGCTTATCTATGTATTAGAAAGGCCGGACATTCCTACTTTGGGGGAGACGAATATGACTTTTACGGTCAGAGATACTTATTCAAGACTTCAAATCAATTATCCACTAGTAAAAACCTCATTTCCTATGGATTGGTGGAAGGAAAACTGGTCTAAAAACATAAAGTATTTTGTTGGCTACTACTTCATGGAAGACTACCCACATCCCAAATGCTTGCTACAAGGAGAATCATCATTGTCTCAGTTTGTTGTCTTATGTGCATGGAAGGTCCAGAAACAATAGAACATCTTTTTTGGGAATGTAAGGTAGCAAAACTAATTTGGGATAAACTTCAAGGCTGGTGGAGTTGTAGCCAATTTTCAGGCTTTCCTTCCTCTTGGATGGAAGTCCTTCACATTATTCAAGCCCCTCCTAATAAAGATCGAGTGAAAAAGGCCCTAAAGCTTTCCCTTGCTACTATGGTGTGGAGGCATTGATATCGTAGAAACCGGATGGTTTTTAAAGAGCAATCAATATCTCCTTCTTATAGTTTTTTGGGGTTGCAAGTGTATGTTTTTTATATCATCAAACACCAGGGTAGAATGAAAGATTTAAACCTACATGAATGGATTCTAGCTCCTAGGGAGGTTATCCTTAATGCATGTAGCTAAAGTCTCTTGTTTTAAACTATTTATTGGAATAACACTTTGTTATTCCTAAATATCAATGAACTTTTTCCGTTCAAAAAAAAATCTTTTAGTTTTTAGTATTTGTAATTTTAACTAAAAAGACTCTAAGGATACTATTTTTAGATATATACATGAAAATATAAAAAATCGAAATGATATTTTTTTATAAAAATGTATTTCTGCAAAAATTACAACAACATAGTAACATCACTAATTACAAAAAGATTATCAATTTGCAAGACTATTAAACAAAAAAGAATAAAATAAATCATTAATATAAATATTGAATTTTTAAATATTTAAAATCTGCAAAAGTGTACTTTTGCAGAATTTGCTACAGATTGTTATATTATCAAATGGGGAAATTGCCGAGGGTATATTAGCAAAAAACCCCAGAAATCCACACCCTTCCCGATAAGTGGTGTTATTCCTTCAACTAAAATCAACATTAAAGTCAAAATAAATACCTATAATGAACAACAAAATAAATGATTGTATTATGTTTAACTTAAATCAAATAATTACAACGCAATTGCGATGGTAAACTTATCAGAATGTGTCGAATTGTAACTCCAATTTGAATGTTTGATATTATCGTTGTTGTCGGGAATAAGGTCCAATGAAGAACTAAAATTTGAAATGTCAGATCCATTTATAAAATGAATTCTTTACAAGTCAACGGGAGACAAAAACTAGAATACAAGTGATCTAACTTTGCAGTATATTATGATGATCTCGGTTTTTATCATTATTAAAATCGAGCTCATGCTTTTATATTTAATTCAAAAAACACAAACTAGATTTCTATCGTCTTAAAAACCGAGCTCGTGAATATACACATGAAACATGAATTTGGTTTCTATCAAGCTCCTTTAATAAACCTCATCTTATTACCCGTTTATCATTACTATGTTGCAATTTTTTTTAAAAGTGTTATTCCCTATGCTTAAAAAAATTCAGATAATTTTTTTCTCAATTTTACTTAGATAGTTTGACCATGTGAAACCAAAAAAACTCAGTTTAAATTTGGAAATGACAAACATGTCCTTCCATTCCTTCAATCATTCTTCCACTACCCTTGGTTTTTCTTATATTTAATCCACCTCCAGCCGCGACACTTCCGCGCATTTCTGGAGTCACCGACTCGTCCTATTTGCACTTGCAGTCTGCAGACAGCTTGATTACGCGCTTTCCATACTTCACTTAACTTTGCCGTCCAAGTTTTATTTCTGCTCCATCTTCATTCACATTTCGACCAATGGCGCCGCTTCGTTTGGCGGTTCTTCTGGTTGTGCTTGTCGTCTCAGTCGCCGACGATCCTTACAGGTTCTTTAGTTGGAATGTCACCTACGGCACAATCTACCCTCTCGGAGTTCCTGAACAGGTACTTTTATTTAATTTTTTGATTTCTTTTTGTTGGAAAAAAACAGTTATATGCATCGGCGAGAGATCTGATTCTTCTTTGGCCCAGGGGATTTTGATTAACGGCCAATTTCCAGGTCCTGAAATCTACTCGGTCACCAATGATAATATCATTGTGAATGTATTCAATAGTCTTGATGAGCCTTTTCTCATTCACTGGTTAGTAATACGCACTCTTTTCGTTGTTCATTTCTTCACACTTTCTTTATTGACTTTACATATACATGAGTTATTAAGAAGGCCTTCATAATTGTGGCACCCGGTTTCACCTGTTAAGTAGACTAGACCCCATCTTAGAAATACTCCGCTCTCTACTTTATTTGTTGGGCGCCATAAATTTTCACCTGCTTGTGAATCCGATCCAAATTTTAGGTTGATTCAAGAGACCCCATAGATATTAAAATCTGAACAACCGGTGAGATCTTCTATTTTTGTGGCACTTTAATTTGATTGTTGTGATACGAAGGAGAATTTGTACATCTTTCTAGAGATTTGTTAAACAAAATAGATTCCTTTTAAAATACTCTGTCATGTTTAGTCTATTTCACGATCAAATTGAGATTCAAAGATGATGTTGGTTTTTACAACAGTCCATGTGGTAGATTTGGTTTCAATTAATGTGCACGGAGGCTGTTACTAGACATACCATGTCACGGTTCAACTTTTGTCTTTGTGGATCTTTTTACACTGTTTTTGTACGATCATTGTTGCCTCTTTCAGGAATGGAATTCAAAATCGAAGGAACTCATACGAAGATGGGTTACTTGGAACAACTTGTCCTATCCCACCTGGGAAAAATTTCACATACATTCTACAAATGAAAGATCAAATTGGAAGCTTTTTTTACTTCCCATCTTTGGCCTTCCACAAGGCTGCAGGCGGTTTTGGTGGAATTAGAATAATGAGCAGACCCCTTATCCCTGTTCCATTTGATCCTCCTGCCGGCGATTTCCATGTCTTGATCGGCGATTGGTATTCGGCAAATCACACTGTGAGTAAAATTACTCGATTCAGTATGTATAATCAATGTGATTTTTAAAGAACCGGTCAACCCCGTTCGGATCGGTTTTAATTAAGATCGGTGACCTTCCCGGTCTGATTCATGCTAAAAAATGGCGGTAAACCGTAAACACGAACCAATATTAGCCGGGGTTTATCCAACGGTTGTTGAGAGTTGCTATCCTTTGTGGGACCTCGACAGCTGTCCGATACTTCTAGCAACTTTAATGAATGATGTGTTTCTGCTTCTGACAACCCGTGGGACAATTTAATGCCCTTTAGTCAAATATATAAATACTAGATTATCATTATTTTTGTCGGCATATTAGTTTTTTAATAAATGTAGAATAGGATGGTATTTTTCCTATTATTTGGTAATCATTCGGTTCTTTAATCTACACGGTGTTTTTTTCTTCATAATTTTAATTAAATTATTTTCTTCATACAGAGCTTAAGAGCGATTCTTGATGGAGGCAGTCCGTTACCGTTACCAGACGGAATTCTGATCAACGGCCGTGGACCAAATGCAACGTCTTTCACCTTTCAACAAGGTTTGTACTCAATCTGAAGTCACTCATTTTCCCCTTTTCTGATATTTTTAATAGTAGTTTGCTTAATGCAACAGGCAAGACACACAGGCTCAGAATATGCAATGTGGGCTTGCAAAGCTCTCTCAACTTCAGAATCCAAGGCCACAAAATGGTTGTTGTCGAAGTTGAAGGAACTCACACTATGCAGATCAGCTACTCCTCTTTAGATATACATCTTGGTCAGTGCATGTCGGTGCTCGTAACTGCTGACCAGCCACCCCAGGACTATTTTGTTGTTGTCTCCAGTAGGTTTACTAATCCAGTTCTTATCACAACCGGCTTTCTTCGATATGCTAACTCGAATCGCCCTGCATCCGGACTGTTACCAGGAGGACCAACAATTGAGATAGATTGGTCCCTCAATCAAGCTCGTTCTATAAGGTACATTTTCCTTCTTCATGTACATTCTGTAATGATAAGTTTTATGTGATGAATGTGTAATATTCTGATCCTGTAATGTTTCAGGACTAATCTTACAGCAAGTGCACCAAGACCAAATCCACAAGGCTCTTACCACTATGGAATGATAAACACAACAAAAACTATCCGGATTGCAGGCTCGGCAGGGCTTGTGAATAATAAGCAAAGATATGCAATCAATGGTGTTTCATATGTACCTGCTGACACTCCTCTGAAAATCGCTGATTTCTTCAAAATTGAGGGAGTTTTTCGTGTTGGGAGCATTTCTTATGCCCCGTCCGGTGGAGGGATTTACCTTGATACAGCAGTGATGGGGGCTGACTTTAGAGAATTCGTTGAGATAGTATTCGAGAACCCCGAAGATGTTATGCAGAGTTATCACTTAAGTGGCTACTCCTTCTTTGTAGTCGGGTAAGTACTCGAGAAACATCACATATTAACAAGGATCATGTTGTTTTGCACATCACAGCCATGTTCTTTTCATTCGAGTTTTGTGCACACAATTCATTATGAAAAAGTGCACAAAATCAGATGAAAATGTGCAAAACAACATGGCAGATTTATTGTGCAATATATATTGAATTTTGCATGATCCCCAGAATGGATGGAGGACAGTGGACATCAGCTAGCAGAGACCAATACAATCTTCGTGACGGGGTTTCCCGATGCACAGTACAGGTAAAAACTTTAATACCAAACTCAGACAATCAGTTTGTAAAAATAGTGCATAGAATATAATGATTTGAATGTAGGTTTACCCGAATTCATGGTCCGCAATATATGTGCCGTTGGACAATGTCGGAATGTGGAACATGCGGTCTGAGGTGTGGGCTAGACAATACTTGGGACAACAGTTTTATCTCAGGGTTTACACAACATCTACATCTCTAAGAGACGAGTACCCCATCCCCAAGAACGCTCTGCTTTGTGGCAGGGCCAGCGGGAGACGTACACGCCCCCTTTGAACATAAAGGATTCGTGTCTAATTCTTATATTGTGTTATCGATGAGCTCAAAGTCGCATTCTTTTCCCATGGAAATGCATTTCATAAAGTCATTGTTTTGGCAACAAATTACGAAGCAATCTGAAACCACAAAAATGCCACAAAGTTTGGCTCATTTTAGGAATAAAATGAGCAATCTCTAGGCGTGTGCACGTATACGGATCGAAAAAATGATGATTTGAAATTGATCCGCAATAGTGGATCGATTTGCCGATTAGTTTATGGATCGATTTGTGGTTATCGTAATTTTTGTTTTTGAATTATAGTTAATAATAAAAAATTATCAATAATCACTAAAAATGTTATTTGTTTGCAAATCATGATACTTACAATCAAAAAACTTATGTTTAAAATTTTCAAACTTCTATAAATTGAAACTTGAATTTAGTACTAGTATTGAATTAAAATCAAAGTATGTATACAATGAATGATTTTTCTTCAAAGTGTACTAGATATACAAAAAAATAAACGCAATTCACTTAGATATTCGTAATCACAACCATGAAAAATAAAAATAGATTGTAAAATTAATTATATTTTAAGTGACGATATAAATGTTTGAAAAAGTATCTAACTTACTATAAACATATAAATTTCAAAAATTAATATATGAGATTGATTCCTGATATTTTTCTATATTAGTTATTTCTTAAAAATAAAAATAAAATGTAAAAACATTAATATTAACAAATGATATATATATATATATATTATATATATGCATGTTTTCAAATCCTCTAAGCTAAACATATATCAACACAAATTGGTTCATTATACAATATAACATAGTTTAATATAATATAGTATAATATAATAAGTATCAGTCGGATATGAGTTTTCAAAAACAATATTGATATTACCCGGGTATATTCTCTTGTATTTATCCTTACTCGGGGGCTCGTCCGACGTGGTTATGTAGTATTTTCGGTATTTTCATATTTCTATCGCAAGGCATTCTCAGGGGGTATTCTCGTAATTCAGGCTCGCTGGGCCCCGTATAAAGTTTCTGTAAGCGTTTTGAGATGTTTTGAGTCATCTCGACCCCAGACGGGGCCAGGGGTATTTTCGTAATTTGCCACCCTGGAGCACATCGGTCGAGCCTGACGATGTTATGTGGCTGCGTATTCGCTGTTCGGAGGCAAAGAACTAATTTGCGAGGTTTTCCGGTATTTTCTCATCGTATTTCTGACTAAAATCTCGACCGGAATAGGTTCCCGAGACTTTGAGATCAACGTGGCATTTATTATATTATAATTGGAGGTTATTTAAGTGTTTTGGGTTAAGTGAAGTAAACTGGGCTCATAGACTCAATTAAGTGACGTTTGGCTGGATTTCTCTATAAATACAAGCCCAGTGTATTTGGAGGGGTTCAGACTGTTATCACGTTTCCCAAGTCAAAGTATTGCTTTTCTGCACACTGTAGAGTCGCGACTTATCGCCTGATCATAGCCGTTCGCGACTTGTTTCTGCCTGAGTCGCGACTTGTTGGCTTTCATCCCGCACCCGCGACTTATTGCTCATAGTCGCGAGTTATCGCTCTGCTGCACGCAGTCGCGACTTGTTGTTACCCCAGCCTGTCTCGCGACTTGTTGCCATCTCCCACCGACCCGCGAGTTATTGCTCTGTTTCGCGAGTTATTGCTGCTACAGTATATTTCGCGAGTTGTGGTCAACAACTCGCGACTGCACACCTCTTGGGCGCAACGAAGCGTTTTCGATCGTTTTTCGAACCGTTTTCATCTGGATTATTGTTATCACATCATTGTACTTGTAACCTTTGATCATTATAGTGGAAACCAAGGTAGAGCTTTGCTCTCCCGAGAACGCAAGCCCACACATTGTGGGCCCAACCTCGTATATCGCTCGTGTCCTCATAACAAAATAATTTCGAGTAATTAAAAAATTGACTGATCTAAGATTAAACACTCTAAAACATTTTTAGACGAGATCAAATATCCAACACGAAATAGTACCCGACCCGATTAAATATTCACACTTCAGATATCCGAAAAATCAGTTCGTTTATTTCGGATCACCAGATTTTCATGTACACCCCTACATGTATATGTATGTATCTTATCATAGAAAATTTATGCTTAAGATTAGGGATGTTACACGATCCGAACAGTTTGTGAACAATATGTGTTCGGCACGTATGTGATCGTATTTGCTCGTTCGAATAAAAATATGAACATTGTTCGAACATTATTTTATGTTCGTTTATAATTTGAACGAACATGAACATTTTCGTGAACAAATGTGAACATGAACAAATATATTATTTAAATTAATTTTTATTATAATAGATTATTATTGTATTTAAATTTAAAAACATTTATAAAACTCTAATTTTCACTCATTAACTCTAACGGCGGCTGAGAATCACTTCTCAACTCTTCATTGGATTCAAAAGGGTGAAAAAAGAATACATTTGATATTCTGCAAAACTCTTAAAATGTTAAATATGGAGTAAGACGAATGTTCATCACCGTCAATGAATCATTTGGATGAAATTATTATTTTTTATGATGAACCAATTTCTACGTAAAATGGAGATGAATTAGAACATGAAGGACCATTTAGATGAATTTCGCATAAATAGTACAAACTTGTTCGAACAAATCGTACGAACAATGTTCGAACAAGCTATTCGAACGAACATGAACATTCACTTAATAATTTGAACAATGTTCGAACATATTTTCACGTTCGAATAAAATATGAACGAACATAAACACGTTCGAATAAAAATATGAACGAACATGAACACAATGCGTTCGGTTCGTTCGGATCGAATAACAGCCCTACTTAAGATGAATGTGTAATAGTATTTTCATAAAAATCATGATCTCACATCATAGTATTACCAAATAATTTTTAATATTATCGATGTGATGATTGCATCTCAACCAATGTTTTCATATCGGTCCATAATTCCATAACAATTTGTACCAGTATGAGCGGTACGACCGGTATACCGGACGGTACAAAATTTTATTTTATTTTTTTTAAAAAAAATAATATTTAATTAGTTTTTAGTATCGACCCGAAAAAACCGGAAATCGACCATAGTATCCGATATCGGACGATACCAAAAAAAATATCGATCAAGCCCGGTATTTGATATATCGGATGGTATACCGACGATATACTACCCGATATGAAAACATTGATCTCAACGCAATTTTGAAATTTTTTTTCAAACAACCCCACTAGTGAAATGAGAAATCTGGTAACTTAAAACTACACTACCATCCTAAGCCCTTAGCTTCCCACTTACTCTGTGCTTTCCATGACACTCGATTTTGCTGATGCTCATCTGGTTTTTGTTTGCAGAAACTGAACATTTTTCATCTTGCTTACTTTTACCAGTCGCTACTTCTTTGAACTTGCGCCGTCTCATCCTGCTTTCGAGCCTTATACCTCTCAATGTTTGTATCCGCTTCTCAATCTCCATAGCTTGTGAGAAGTTCCAAATCCTAATTATACCTTCTTCACCTCCGGTAACAATACGATCCAACCCGATGGCAATGGAATGTAAGTTTGAGCCAGAGCTATGCAACATTCTCTGCGGGGGTTCAAAGTGTTTTGACTCCAAGTGGTATAACTTTGAAGTGGTTTCGGTACAAGGATGCTTCTTCGGCTTCAACAACCTCCGAACATCGATAAGTGAAATCTTGCCATCACTAGAAGCTGAAACCAACCAGGGGAACTCGAATGCGAGGGAATTAACGTGCCCTGTATGGGGCATCCATGATGCTATTTTCTTAATGTTGCATTTGACATTTTTTATTTCAAACATGTGTATAGAACCATCTTCTCCTCCAGTAAACAAAAGCTTCCCAGTGTAACTACGAGCCAAGGAATATGTATTACCGGCATGAATCATGTTCTCAACTTGTAGCTGATTGCCAGAATCCGTTTCCCAAATGTACAAAGACGAACCTGATGTGCTTGCAATAGTAGTATCATGAGGTGAAAGACTCCAGACCCAGTCACTGTGCACCAACACCTTCATGCATTTGAACAAATAACGGTCCCATATTCGAACAGTCATGTCCCAAGAACCACTGTACATCTTGTTAGAATCCAGAGCAAGGCAAGTTATGGGGCCTTGGTGTTCCCAAACTCTGAATTCCAAGCTCTGATTTGCAAGGTCAAACAATTGACGATTTCCTTCATCCACCTTCCAGCCATGTATGAACCCATCCGTACCCCCAGCAACCAAAAGCCTGGAATCAGCAGTAACGGCACGAATTGTGCAACCAAGAGCTCGTGATGATGCTATTGACAAACCTTCTTCCAAGTCCCACATTCTAACCATCTGATCATATCCNATGTTAAATTACATAAAAGCCCAACAACATTTTCCTATTTTATATTTAACTTATAATCCATGAAAAAAGGTTCTTCATAAAATCCACTACAGTAAAGAATGAACAATGAAGCATACATTATCAAATATGATCAAAATCACACTTTCTCCCTATCTCAAACTATCAAAATGAGCTTCGGCTTACCGTAACGACAACATCAAGCGAGTTAATCGTACCCAGAACTTCTAATAACCCTTATTTCCACGGATTCGAGCTCTCATGTCAACCTGAAAACACCAGACATCTTACAAACAATTGAAAAATAGCATAAAAACCAAGAAAGAGAGCTTAAGCATGCTTATTTCTTCATTCACATATGGGATTCTTAATCCATGAAAGAAAATTGGTAACTCGAATGGGAGATCACTAATCAGTGATATCCGTTATATAGTTTCATCGGATCGAAAGTGTACCAAAACATCATACGGATAACTTAACCAAAAGGTTAACTAACTCACGACTTCATATCACGGGTTCGACTTGATTTAATCAAATGTTCAACTTTAGGTATTCAAATATCGACCTAGGAGATGAAATGAAAGAGTTTTGCTTTGTAGAGCCTAAGAAAGTCCAAGATGAACTAGTTAAGGCCGAACCAACAAAGCCGATTCATGAATGATAGATTTAAGGGGTTTCCAAACTTAAAAAACATTAAAACAGGCAAGCCCAGCTTTTCAATCAACCCTAGAACAATAACTTTGTTGAAGAAGGAATAAACCAATACAAGCAACTACCATGCTCAACAAGGAAAACTAAAATAATCAGAGGAAAAACATATAGAAATTATAATGAAACTAACAAATTGAATACATGTTAACGGAAAACGCACAAAAGCTAGCACAAAGAGAAATAAACTAGAAAATTTTTGAACATGCCTGCCCTCTTTTGCAATTGAAATAAGTTTCCCTCAGTCCCACACACTCGCTTTTAACATTAGGGCTTTTCTCCTTCGCACAATCTCTTATAGATCGATTTTCAACCTACAACAATCGAATTTTCAAATTTCATAACCACAACTAAGAACAAGACAACGAGTTGACTAAATCATAGCAATAAGAACATATCCATTTCCTTTCAAAATAAACAACCAAAAGAAACAGCGAATTGAACTACGAAAAAAAAACTCTTAACATTACCTTTACACAATCTGATTCGCTGAGGCACTTGACGAGTTCCATCGCTAATCCTTTACAAGATTTCGACATTCCTTCACAGTCCCTCTTCTCTGGATTCTTCTGCCAAATTCTGATTACCGGGTATCGGTTCATGGTTTGAATTTTGGATCATTCAAGACCCTAGTGGGCCTGAGTGTTCAATTGGGCCATAAATAGCATAAATATCATTTTTATTTTTAAATACTTTATACTAATTTATTTATTAACATTATAAATTCATAACTCAAGTTATTATTATTTTGTAATCTCGTTCTTATAACTGAAATGATGCTTAATTTTAACATAATTAGATAATATATTCGATCTAAAAATATTAATTAAATTATTTCATCACAATAAGTACAAATAAAATTTTTTTGGTCAATATGATTAATTTTAGTAATTATAAATCAATAAAGTATATATTTACTAATAAAAAATGATTCACTATAGGTTCAAAAATCAGATTAATTATATTAATATAACCAATTTAAAGTATTTAAGTCACACATGAGTTGAAAAGAAAAGACGATTTAATCTTATCACTATTCAAATCATAACATTATTAAATTTTTAGAATCTGATCAATTTTATGTGGGAGTAGTTCGATAATAACGTATAAGAAAAAAGAAACCATACGATAAAAGGCTTCAACAAGTCATTTACATTCTTCAATTTTTCTTATAAAAAATCCAAATGACATATATACGATGTGGGACAATTTTACAAATCTCAACAACACATACGTAGAGAAATTCACGGTAATACTTAATTGAGAAGTATGCTCGAATATAATATATAAGAAAAAAGAGATCATACAAAAAAACTTCAACAACTATTATGTTCCTAAATTTTTCTTATAAAACCATCCAAATGACATATAACATACCAAGATAATTTTACATATTTCAACAAACATAAATGGAAAAATTCACATTAATATTTAATTAGGAAGTGTACTCGAATATAATATATAAGAAAGAAAATAGGTGTTATGGTCCCTTTTCAGGGGGTACCAACAGTCATCCGGTTCGTTCAATCAACGAACTCGGTTTTAATTTATAAAAAACTGTGGAGAGCGATTAAAAGCTAAAATCAAAGTAACAACACAGCATATATAGTGGAAACCCCGTAAAATGGGGTGAAAACCACTCGACCAAGAGCCGACTGTGCTCTTGATATGCTCACTAATAAAAATAAGAGAAGTTTACACACACAGGCTAATGAAAATGACTGAGTCTAGAAAGCAGTAAGAATCTGGGCAGCGTAACAGCCTGTTCTTCTGCATCCAAAGGGTCCTGTCTTTTCCTTCGTCTTGCCCTGTATTTATAGAGTTGTAGGCGAGTGTAATCCACGTCCTGTAACCGCCTCTGACAAGTTTGTTAGAGGTTGTTATCGCAGGATGTAAAACGAGGCTGTGACCGATGCGTGGTCTGCGTGATCGGGCCCGAAGCATGATAAACGTGACAGGGCCCGAAGCGTGGAACGCGTGAGCCTGTAACCGTTCTGTAACCGTTCGGACCGAACCACGGGGCGAGCTGGCAGATAACGCTTATTTTTACTAAGGTTATCTTCGGTCCTACGTGTTGAACATCGGGCCGGTCTTCCTAAAGGTGTAATTGGGTTGTGAGACTTCGTTTTGATTATTTAAACTGGCCCAACAGTCATCAGGCCTCACCCATTATGGGATACCCGGTCCTAGAGTTCTCATCACTAGCCCCTCGGGCTTGATTGCCAATCGTAGAGGTGATACAAGGCCGATTACATGATGTTTACACACTTTCATGAGGACTGGGACCGTACCTCCAGGTAGTGAGAGTCCAGGGGACCGATCTGTGCCTTAGCGAATGGGTTAGTTTCGTTCAAAATTTGCTAATCGTAGGTTTAAATTATCCTTTTACCTCTGATATCCTTTAAATATTAATATCCCAGTCCGCGCCTCTTCATATCCGAAAGTCTAAGAGGCGTGATGAGTGCGGTCCGTACTGTTACAGTTTGTGACAGTGTTACGTGGCAGCGCACCATTGGTTGAGAGATCAATATTTAAATCGGGATTTAGGGCACTGTTTCTTCTCATCATCATTTTCGCGAGAAGAAATTTGCAGTTTAAGCTTTGTGCCTTCAATCGCCGTTCGTCAACAACCGCCTTTCAACCTTTTCTTTCTAAGGTAACCGCTTATGGCTCCTCATAAAATGCGTTATCCCTCTATGTCTGAGTTGGACATTGAGGAATTTAGGTCTAGGTTTTCAATCCCGGCACATTATTCTATCTGGAAGGGACGGGAAGATGTTCCCTGTTTCCTTCCGGCGGAGATGAATGTGCCGGCGTCCGCTATTCCAGTAAGCTACGCCTCTTTAAGGTGCGGGCTTCGTTTTCCGTTGCACCCTTTTGTAGCGGCAGTGCTTAAGGAGATCCACTGCCCCACTTTTGCGTTATTCCCGGGCAGTTATGTCTATATTATAGCGTTTATCTTTTATTGTCACCAACAGCGTCGGGCCCCAACCCTAGAACATTTCTTTAACCTGTTCTTGGTTGGGTCCCGAAAGGGGAAATGTCTGTTGGGGTGTCGTAAGTTATACTATATAGCGGTGCGCACCAAGGAGTGCGCTATTGTAGATAAGGAGAAGTCCCTCCATGCGTGGGAGGTTTGTTATGTGTGGATGACAGTTCCACAAGAGGATCTGTTGAAAGTATGGCCACGCTTAACACACCCACGCATAGGGCAATTGGACCGAAGCAGGTTCAACCCCTCTCGCACGGACACCGCAAACACTCTTGCGTTGTTCCCCCCTCCCGAAGCACGCCTTAAGCGAATAGATTTGCTTCGGGAGAGAAGATTAATAGATATAGGTGTTGTGGGTAGGACCGGAGGCCCAGCCCCGAAGGGGGTTCTATCTTCTAGCTCAAATTCAGATCCATCAGAAGGATCGGGTATGAGATAATGCTTGTGTTTTACTTAACCCTGATTCTTATGTATTCGTTTTGCAGATTCAACTGAGACGATGCCGAGCGCCCGTTTTAAACGCATGCCAGCTACTTCGGTCCGTCCCTCTGAGGGACAAAGGGAAGCATCGGGCAGCGCCGAAGCAAGTGAATCGGCAACGGGGGGCACGGTGGTCCCTTCGGGGTCAGGGAACCCCCCAGTCCAAACAACCAGCAAGGGCACATTGACCCTTCGCTGCACTGGGCAGTCCTCAAGCGGAGAGGGGCCTGCGTTTCGGGTATTTGGAGTTGTAGAGGAGGTGATAAAGGCTCGGATTCGTTCTTTGAGCTTATCCAGCCTTTATCAAATCGGTAATAGTTCCTTTATTAATGCTAAAACTATCACTTTGCTGCTGCAGGGAGCCGTTCCCGTGGAGAAGGTTCTCCCCGGTCCTCCGCTTAAGCCGAACGTCTCCCTGCCGCCGGTCCCCCTGGGAAAAG
>RWGZ01001459.1:0-110176 GCA_009725065.1 Utricularia reniformis
TTTAGTTAATCAAATTTACTAAGGAACTAATCAACTTAAAATTAAAGTTTTCAAATTCAATCAAGTTGGTCTCGACTATATGATTAAAACGTTGGTCGTCTCATTTAACGAACGGAAAAATAAGCTAAGTGAGCAATTTTTCCATCCTTTTCGAACGGGATGATCTTAATGATCGAATCAATATTCTTAATTGTAGCATTATTTTTATATAGAAATTGATTGACGATTGAATAATGATTTGATAATGGGTATCTTGGTTTATCGATTAAAAGTGCGATAAGATACTTAAATCGTGATTTTTTTAACGTATACAAAACAAAAGTAAATATGTGATGTGTTTATCTTTAAAAAATCATGATTTCATCACATCTACTAAAATCTACTATAGCATCTTATTGATTTAAAAAATAACTAATTTACCATTTTTTCTAATAATTATAATATTTGTATATTTATTATTATTTATATATATAAGGATATATTATTATTTTTTCATAAATTAGGTTCATCATAGCACAATTTTACCAAACATAAAAATTCAAAATAATCATATCTTATCACATCTCAATTTTTAAAAAGTGAACTAAACAAACCCTTATATTTTGACAACATTTACATGATGAGATTTCAGAGTTATTATCATTTTATTATTTTAAATGTAGAAAACAACAAATCATTGAATAAATATCATGATATATGTGTGTCAAAAGTATTAATATGATATTGAATAATTTAAGTCTCTTCAATTTAAAAAGTAAACACCTACCAAGTACTATTTGTATATCGTCAAAATTTCAATGCTTAGAATTAAATAATTTTATTGCATTTCATAACATTACGAATATATTGATTACCAGTGATATTGGTTATAATAAAGTGAGATTAGATTATTTTAAGGTTAGGAAGATATACTATTTTGGTAATACTTTATGTAATATACTATTTATGGTCAATATTATTAAATATACACCCTCAGATTGTTGCATAATTGGATTTTCACCATTATAATATAAAATTACAGATTGAATTTATATATTTTAAGTAGCATGAATTTAATTTTAAAATGATGTAAATATTTGACTTATAACTTCTTATGAAAATAATTTAAAATAATTATTATGATAAAGATAACAGTGACAAAAACACAATGCTTTCATCTAGTTGGGACTTGGTTATGAATTTTAATTGAGATTGTCCATTTAATTTTATTGAATATATTTCCATTTATAAACCAAACCAAACCAAAAAAACTTTTTTGAGAAAATTGCATGTATAACACTCAATCTTTGAAATAGTGTAAATACGATGATTTTATAGTTTCAAAATTACATATGAAATACCCAAAATTTACATAATGTGTGTGGTTGACCCTCCAACTTTTTAAATTTGTAAAAACCATGTTATCAAAATTTAAAAATTGCATGATTGACCCCCAAAATTCCAAAACTGTTTATATTTAACCCTTACGTCCGGTATTTTTTTGACAAATTGGAGGTCAATGACAAACATCACTCAAACTTTTTCAATACAAAAAAATTGCAGATTTAATATTGATCCCGAAAAATGAAACTTCAAGAAAATAACTTAAATTTTGGGATAACCATTCAAAACACTAAATTTTATAAACTTATTCATTAATTATATAAAATATAACGATAAAGATTTATGAGAATACCGTCAATTCATAACGTGAACAAAAAAAATAATTTATGTATATTTTTAAAATTATAAATCAGAGCTATATATTAAGTTGCAAATCACAAATAAGAGAAATATACTAAGCATATTAATCATCTGTTTATTTAGTACAATGCATCTAAATCATAATTTCAAATTATAAATTTTAAAATATATTCAAATAAAAAATTAAATCCATAGAAAAACTTGATACATTTCTCAATTTGGTCCGATGTTTTTATATTGCGGCTATAAGTTGGCAAATGACCAATCCAAACGGTTACTATAGGTCTTTTTTGGTATTTGAGATTTAAAAGATCTGATCATAATCTTAATTTTATGTATAAGTTCTATTCTTCGGATCTTTAAATCTTCATAAAGGAGACTAACATGAAACCAAAGATAATGTTTTAGGTTCAATTTTGATTAGATCTTGATCCGATCTTTAGCCCAATATTTTTTATATAAAATAATAATATTTTACTAAATATATAATTTATAAAATTATAAGAAATAATTAAATGATCTTTTAAAAAAATGACTTTATAATTCTTTTTGTTTTTATTATTAGTTTACTCAAAAGTTTAGTAAAAATGTTATCCAAAATTGAAAAATATTGGTTTGAATTATGATTTAAAAAAACCATAAAAACTAAAATATGAAATGTAATAATACATACAAATATTTTATATACAATTAGATTTAAATTGAAAAATAATACATATTTGGATGTACAAATACATTAAATAATTATTAAATTTATTTTTATGTGATTTAGTATTGGTCTTGGTCCTAAATCCGTAGAGTTAAGATCGAGACCAAACTATCATAAAAACTATGGGGTTATATCTTATTAATATTGAGACAAATCCTAGATTTAATTTTAAAGTTATGTTACAAAAGACTAACCCTCTTACGAAGGTTGATCATGGACCATTTTTTTTAGGTTCGTGTCATTTGTGTCCTCATGGTTGGTCTTATCAAATCCCACCTCTAATTGTGCAATGAATCTAATTTTGTAACTTTTTTTAATAAAACATTATATAATATAAAATAATGTATTTAATTCGTTATCCAGCCCTAATACAAACCTGGACTTTGGGCCATACACGGCATGGCTAAACTAACATAATATTTCATGCACATGGTTCATGGAAGAGCTCCGATTACAACAGACAATAATAATAAATATATATATTAATATTAATAAATGTGACAAAAAACTTAACTAAATGGAGCTTTCAATCATGCCTCCATGGGTTCCACCAAGGAATCCAAGAACTTGCTTCACGTCCCATGGTTGTGGTGATTTTACTTATTTTCGGATATTCATTATCCGATGAGATCGAATTATCTCAATGGTTATATGGTGACCAAATATTCTCAATTTTTTTCTATATTATGAATTTTCTATTTAATTAGAAAACTAATACATAATGTGAAATTTAATATCATTATAATAAAATTTTATCATAAAATGTAGTAATTTATATATACAAATTTATTAAAATAAATTCTAACTTCATTAATAGAGAAAAATAAATATATCAATATTTTCATTCATTGCAGTTTTTATTATTTAATTTAAAAACGTGTTTAATTAAATGCAGTGTCTCATTGCACTTATTATACTGATTGATTTTTAATATATAGATGAATATTGAACTATTTACTTAAAACAGAATGATTCAAAATGATGGACTTTGTTCTGGAAAATAAATATGGTCAAATAAGGCATGTGACAAATTTAAAAATTGAGGCTCTGTCTCTGACAAATTTAAAAATAATAATAAGTATTATTATTTTTAATAAAGCATGATTTAAATTTTAAATCATTAATTGTGGGGTCCTTTTGTACGGATAAAATCATAATTATTATTTTGTTTTTTCAAATGGAATTCATAACTTTTATTAATTAATTTTTGTTACTTTGGCAATTAATTAATATCAATTTAAATATATAATATATATAGATGATTAGAAGTTGCGTTAATTTGATGTTGAACTTTACTCAAATACTGTGTTGCACGGATTCGTGGGGTGCGTTGCAAGCGCACCTGGTGCAAGGTGCGGGAATTTCCACCGGGTGCGTTAATTTTTTTTTAATCCTACCGGATCCGTTAGATTATTTCTACTACTATTACTTTAGGATATTTCACTCATTAACTGTTATTAACGTATTCATTTTTTTACATAATCAATTTAGTTTCTACGTAGTCTATATAATTTATTCGGTGAAGTAGAAACTCAAACTGAAATATTCAACATTATGCAATAATGATATAAAAGACTTAAAATTATCAAGTGTAGACGTTTGCCATTTTCTCATTGAAGTTTTAATAAATGATGTTTTAGTCGTTTTTTTGTTGAGAATGCGAATCACATATCGAATATAAGATATCATGAGTAATTAATTTGACGAATGATCTTATGTATTGGGTTATACAAACATTATTTTGATCCATTAAATACAGAAAAAATGATCTTACTCGAATGTTACATTTTGATATTCGTGTATTGCATTCTATAAAGTTTTGCATAGTTTTATACATGATGTAAATGTTCGAGTTTTGACGATATTTATAGATTACAGATACATATGTATCACCAGAAATTACATTTACCAGATAATTTAATATATATTTTAATTAATTTAAATTAACACACCCTTAATTGGATTCTTAAAATTTTACGTACCCCGCACCCTGCACCCCGCACCTGCACCCTCACCCGTGCAACCTAGCTTAAATATAGTAATTTAAATAAATTGAAGATGATAAGTCTAATTTAATAACTTAAGTTAAGAGAAATACGTCAAAATTTTATTTTGAATTATTATATTTTTTTTTATTGAACGGAATTGAATATAATAAATTGTGAGTCAAAATTTTATTATATTGACTCATATTTAAATTGTAAATGCTCCATTTAATCAGTTGAAATATCAATTTTACACCTTTACTCAAACTCTAATCATAGAATCAATGTTTGAAAATACATTACATTCAATTAAAATGTTATCACGAGAAATTCTTTTTTGATGAGGTAGAACATTAAAAAAAATAGTTCATAAGAATTGATGTGAAAGAATAAGAAATATACTACTGGATCGATATAATTTAAAACTTAAAATTAAGGTCAAAGAAAAATATATCATTTATACAAATTTAATATGGTTTACAAAACGAGTGACCATTTTATTTAATTGTATTTAAGATTGGATCCAATTGATAATCGTAAACCTAGAATAATTAAGATGTCATTGAGTATCAATATTAATTGATTAAATTTACAATACTGTCATAAAAGTATCATAAATATATGTACCCCGCTTGTTATTTAGGCATGCAAAATATGTTCTATTTAGTATTTACTATATTATCATATTTGATAGTAATAAAATATAATCCGAAAACACAAGTTGTATAAACTATAGAAATTATGACAAGTTTGTCGGAGTTATTTTCTTTTGTTGACAATAGAAATTTATGACAAATTTAAATTTATACAACTTATAGTTTTTGCTTTTCAATTTGTTCGTAAAGAAATTCACAACGTTTATCACTTAAATATGAAATCAGGTCAAATAAATTAAGATGGATTATTATGGGTTACCCATGGGGATTAAAACACTCATATACGGAATTCTGTATTTTCCATAAGGCTTTATGTAAGGACAGAAATGCATGTATTTCCACGCTATGTCAGCGCCCATGATTATATGGCGTTCACACTTTTCAGTGGAAATAAGGTATTTGTATTTTTTTACTTTTTAAATTTAATTTTTTTTATTTTATTACTTTATTTAAAATAATTTAATAAATAAATATATCAATATAAAATTTATAATTTTATTTTGATAATATAAATATGTAATTTTAGGTAAAAATATATTATTTCGAAATTGAAAAATTAAAAATAAGTACGAATCAATGAAATTAAATATAATCGAAACATTGAAATATAATGTTTAATCATCGAGACCATCGAAATTTAAAATATTAAAATTAAAACGTAATATTTATTGATAAATTGAATAGTAAATAAATAAATAAATTTGAAACAAAATAAATAAAATTGATGACATAGAAAGATAAAATGAAATTTGGAGAGAAAATATGATATGAATGAAAGAGAAATAAATAATGATATAGATAAGTAAGAAGTTTAGAAGTGAAAAGAGAATATGATGTGGTTGTGAGAGAATGATGATATCTAGATAGATTTATACGGCGGAAATGGTTTTAGGAAAGGACAAAGTTACAGATAGTCTAAGACCATCTCAGTATGTAACCGTGGTCATATCAGTCAATATCAAACTTCTCTTCTAACACATCATCATTCTCACTTTTACATATCATTTTATATTTCATCCACATTATTTTTTCATTCTATTTCATCCATATGATTCCAAATACAATTAATTATATGTATTTGAATGGTATCTCTCTAAATTAAATACAATAATTACATATATTATTTTTATTTTATTAAACTTATTTATTTAATAATATTTCTTATTGATTTTTTATAATAATATTTTGTACTTGTTTTTTTAAATTTTATAATACTATTTATATTTTTAATTATATTATTATTAATTGTATATTTAATAATATTAATAAAATATATTTAATTAAAATAAATAATAAATTAAAATAATAAAAAAATTAATTAAAAAAATGGGGAAAAAATTTCTCTCTCTCTGGGCATTAGCGAGTAGTCACGACCGTATGATTGTACCAAACGACCATGGTCTTGCTAGTGTGGCCGTGGTGACCACATTGATTTGGCCGCCACGTTGGCGACCTTGCGGTGCCCGAGGCTGTATTTTCATATGGTCTCCGGCACGGTTAAAGATGGTGTAACAAAAGGATTCGGAAAATTAAACATGGGATGTTATGAAATTATTTTAAGATTGACGTTCAATTGGAAAATTTCAGCTATATCACTAATGTTATATTTTGATATATGTTGGATGAGCATTCACAATTCTAGCATTGATCTCTATATAACAAAATAAAAAATTACTCTGAAAAGAGATTGGAATGGAAAGCAATTGGGAGTTGGGACCAATGTTTTCAATTTAGGTATTTATTAAAATTTTGTTATTGAACCAAATACATGTTATCCCGGTAGGCATACTTTGTCGACCATGATGCTACAGTTGGTTGGGGTTAGTTAACATTCTGTCGATCGGGGAGTCTCCAGAGGATTGATCGACATTTTATCGATCGGAATTATACCGGTCGACCACAAAGTATGTCGTACATATATTTTCATTACATGCCGTTCGGTATAGATCCATCCGAATAGCAAAGAAAGTGTCGATGACGTGGTCTGACCTTCACTTGAGCACAAGAAGAAGTCATCCATTATCGAACGCATAGCGGTGAATCAGGAGCACAACTTGATGTGCCGAACATGGCAAACAAGGGACTGAATCTCAGTTATAAATACACGTAAGTTTTCTCAAGAATAATATACAGTGAGAGCAACTCAAGATACAAAATCTTCTTGAGCATTGTATTTTCGTTATTAATTCGATATTGAATTAACCTACTTTGGTCCGTAGTTTTCTCGCGTAACTTGAATTCTACATAAAATGTCTATGTCATTTCTCCCATACTTTGGTTTTTTTAATATCATCAGGAATTATAATCAAAAAAATTGACTCATTGTCAACGAGTGGTATCATAGCTGAAATGGGCGACTATCGAGTCAACGACAAGACCAATGGGAACTGACACACAGAAGTGGAAATCGATGAGTAAGAAAGTTGTAGCACACATACAGTCGTGGATCGACCTGTAGATGTCTCATTACATAAGGGAATTGATAGACCCAAATGACATGTGATCAAAACTTCAGAACATTTGTGAAAGAATGAACGTACAGAATAAGGTTGGATGATCAAGAAGTTGGTGACAAATCGGTGTGCCGATGGGAACACGATGACCCAGAACCTTAACAAGTTTCAGGACTTGATAAATAAGCTGATACGATCTGAGTTGAAACTAGACGATGAGTTGCAAGCACTGTTATTCTTGGATACACTACCTTACACTTTGGAAACACTAGTGGTAAAACTGAGTACTTCTTAACCAATGTTATCCTCATCAGTACTTGTGGAAAACCTTCTTAATGAAGACGAAATAAAACATGATAGTTGAAAAGATGGCAGCGGGATGTTGGCTACTGCTTCAGATAAAAAAATTGGAGGGCCATGCCAATCTGGACACCATAAAAGAAACAAGTTACGAGGTTCTGACAAACCGAATGGGACAAATCTTAATGGGGAAACAAGAGTGTGTTATCATTGCAGGATGATCATTCACATGAAGAAGAACAACGTCTACTACAAGCAGTCACAACAGATACATAAGAAAAACAAGGATACCAAACATGCAAATACGGTCGGGTCTTCCAATGGAGACGAGCTTATTGTTTAATCTATTTAAGAACTTAATGTATCTCAAAGGGGTATGGATGAGTGAATATTTGAGTCAGATGTCTCCTATCATACGACACCAAACCAAAGAAACTTTAAAACCTACAATGACGATGACTTCGGTAGGGTGCAAATGAGAATTCATGTACCTCACTAATCGAGGGGATCAGTAGTATTGAGGTGATGACGAACTTATGTATGAAACTCGTCTTTCATAAAGTAAGACATATTCATACCATTCATTTAAATCTACTCTCTAGAAATGTGTTCGACCTTGAAGGATACACAAGTGTGTGCGAGAACAACTCATGGAAACTTAAGAAATGATCGATTGTAGTTGCAAGTGGGGTGTTGGAACACATTGTGTACCAAACAAAAGTGTTGACTGTGGTCTATACCATTACCACCGTAGAATCTGTCATCTTTATTGTCATTTGGCATATGAGACTTGCTACATCTAGGACCAATGAGCTGAGATACTTGACAAGGGATGGTGTTTTGCCGAACGTGAAATTTTTTGGTTCTAAGTCGATGTGAAGATTGTCTGAAGGGAAACAACACAAGATTGTTTTTTAAGTCATGTCAATATGTATAGTAATGTGTGTGGAGAAATGGATGTTGAGACATTGAGGGGTAAGAAATATTTTGTTTCTTTTGTAGATGATGCTACACGAAAAGCTTGAATAGATTCGATTAGAACAAAGGATGAACTATTTATCAAGTTCAAAAAATTCCACATGATCGAGAGAGGGATACTGGCCTCAAGCTTCTTTGCTTGAGGAGTGATAATGACGTTGAGTATACGTCGACAGAATTTAACATTTAATGTAGAGAAAACGATATCAGACATGAGATGGTAGATCCATGTACACCGCAACATATTGAAATAGCTGAATATCTAAATATAATACTATTAGATAATACCAAATGCATGTTGGCCACCGCTATGCTGCAGAAAAGATTTTGGGGAAGCAGTGCTAATTGCATGTTATTTGAGAAATAGATCTCCATCAACATTTATTGAATTTAAAATTCTTGATGAACTTTCGTTCAAAAAGAAAAAAAAATCACCATTTGATAGTGTTAGGCTGTAAGGTGAAAATCCTTATTTTAAAAGAACAAAGAATGAAATTGGATTTACACTCCCAATCTACATTGTTTCTAAGATATGGAGAAAACGAATTTGAATACTAACTATGCAATTTGATCAGCCAAGAAGGTAATTCGATCAAGGGTTGTAGCATTTTTCGAGGATGAAAGCATTATATATTTAACTTCTAGATCAAAGAAGTTGGTACGAGTGAACACAAAGGAACCATGATCTCTAATATCGATCGCCACTGATGAACCCATGTGGAGTTTACAACCGATACCAAATATTAAAATAATGATGCACTACCTTATCTTATCGAGGATCAACGACCGACCGATCCTTTCACATAAAGTCTGTCGTATGTAGAGTTAAGAACCTCCGCTCAAGTGAGACACCCTTAAAACAAATACATGGTCAATGACTATATATTGGTCTCAGAACATGACGAACTTGAAACATACAAGGAGACCATGAGTATGTGTAAGACCCCGGATCGTTACAGTATGAATGTCATCAACAATGGGCAATGCAGGAGGAGCTTACGTCACTTGAAAATAACCATACATATGAGCTTCTAAAGGGATCAATTAACAAGAAGCCATTTTCGAACAAGTGGGTCTGTAAAGAGCCATGTTAGCTATGAAAGACTTTAGACAAAAGAAATGGATAGACTATGATGAAGTGTTCACTCTAGTAGTGAAACTTATGTCAATTCAAGCGGCATTGATGCTTGCCGCACAATTCGATCTTGAGGTCAAACATATGGATATAAAGACATCATTTTACAAGGAGATGCAGAAGAGGAGTTGTATATGAATCTACCCGAGTGGTTTGTGAAAAAAAGAGACGTAGGTAAAGTGAGCATATTGAGGAGGTGTCTCTATAAATTCAATAAAATACCGAGACAATGGTATATGAAGTTCGACAACTTCATGTTATAGAAGGAAGATCATTGGTTATAACTGAAAACCTACAACAATAACAAGTTTGTTCTCATATTAATTTATGTTTATGACATGCTATTGATCAATTATGATATAATGTTGATCAAGGAACGGAAAGTTGAGTTATCATAAGCATATGAAATGAAAGACTTGAGGCCGAACAACATGGTTTTATGGCTACAGAAATAGAGCTATGAGGGAGATCATCGTTCACCAACAAAGATATGTTGAACAAGTTCAACATTAAACATACAAAGAAGGTGAGTGTACCATTGGGAAATCAATTCCGATTGAGTGAGTTCTTGTCCAACGAACAAAGTCTATAAAGGAGAAATGTCTAGCGTGCCATATTGATCACATATCGGTAGCATGATGCATTTGATGATTTGCACAAGACCTGATATTTCCTTCTCGGTAGGTATGCTAAGCAGATATCTATCAAACATTGGAACATATCACTAGAAGTGGCATAATGGTTTTTGAAGTACTTGACAAGAACCAAAGGAGTTTGTTTGAAGTACAAACTAGGAAAAATTTAAAACATGAATGTTTTTGTGATGCAAACTATGTAAGGGAGTTTCTATCGACATGTGATTGGAGGAATTGTTATCTCTTGGAGAGCTCGGCTACAAAAGTGTGGATTGTCAACCACGGAAGTGGAGTAAATGACAATTTTTTAAGCTAGAAAGGATATGATATGACTAAAAAGACTACTTTTATAGATCGGGTTTGATATAGAACAAATCATACATTGTGACTGTGAAAGTGCTCTTGTACTGATGAAGAATCTAGCATTCCATTCATGAACTTAGCATGTGGATGTCAAGTTCCATTAGATAAGAGATGCTTAGGATGAAAAGTTTTTTTTGATAAAAAATATACATAAAGAAGATAATCATGTCGATATTGTCACTAAGGTAGTGACGATTAGAAAGATGAGTTCTATTCCAAAGAAGTTGGTTCGGAACATGTTAGAAATGTCAAACAATTAACTGGAAGCTGCTCTACGGCTGGAGTAGCAGATTGTTGTCCAAACACAAGTCGACATACTTTACCGATAGGGATGCTACAATTGGTTTGGGGTCGGTCTACATTCTATTGATCGAGGAGTCTCCAAATGACAAAGTAAGTTATACACATGTTTTCATGACATGGCGTTCAGTATATATCTAGTCGAAGAACAAAGGAAGTGTCAATGACAATGACAAACCATGAGTCGACCCAAGAAAAGGCATCCACCATAGAATGTATATCGATAAATCTTGAGCACGACCTAATGTTCCGAAGGTGGTAAACATGGGATTGAATCTCAGTTATAAATACGCATCGCTTTTGTCAAGAATAATATATAGTGAGAGCAATTTAAGAGGTTGAGTTTTTTTAGCATTGTATTTCGTTATTCATTCAATATTAAATTTACTTAGTTTAGTATGTGGCTTTCTCCCAATACTCGGGTTCCATGTAGAATTTATGTGTTATTTTTCATTATACATCTGGTTTTATTTATATCATTAGAAATTAGAATCAAGAAAATTGACTCATCATCAACGCCGGGGTCAATCATTTTGTGTCGGGCAGTGCCAAGTTTTTATTATGTTAAGGTTTATTAAATTTTGGTTTATTCAAATTGATCAACATTTTTCATTAAAATGTGTACTCTTTTTCCCATTTCAACTTTCTAATGATCGATTTTTATCTTGTTTAGATTTTGATTTCCAACCAATGCCAACGAGGAACTTCAAAGTTTTTTGCTAGGATTTATATTATGTTTGGATTAGGTTTGCCTATATGTCTAAATTTCGGATATTGATTCCAATTCAAAGTCCTGAATTTTCTCTAATTGAATTGATGGATTGCATGATTCACTAGCATATGTCCAACCCAATGCATTAGGTACATACGTGATTCGGTGCATAATTATTTTTTTTAAAAAATATAAATTTATAAGTGAGACAAATAATTTGAGACATTTAATCAAACAAACTTTACAATAAAACTTAATACATCCCTAAATTGATTCTCGACAGATTTGGGTGAGTCAATCAGTAAGTTGTGTTGTTCGATTTTTGAAGGCAGCTCGATTTTCCTGAATTGTTTGATATTCCTTGCTGGAAATTGGAGTGGTAGTTGAATTTAGCGCTTGAGGGATATTCATATCAGATGTCTGTGCTGCATCAAATGTTTAACAGGGGAATTTTGGGAGCGAATTGGTATGGGTTTAATATTATTCCATTTCCTAAGTGTTTCTTCGCATTTACATTGAATAATATCTGAATTAGATCGATTTTCTGTTCTTAGTTTTATTTTCCCCTTTCATGGTTGCGGGGAGGATTGAGATTTCTTTCGGAGATATATGATAACAGGATTCCGGATTTTTAGGGGTTATCTTTGAGTTTAATTATCGTGCTTTTAAATTTCGGGTTTCTTGTGAAAAGCGGTAGTCATCATTACTCTTGATTATTCACGAAGCAGTGTTTTAGGCCTAAGGTGTATTTTTTGTTGAAACGATGATATTTGAATGTGGTATTTTTTGTTGTGGATAGCATATTCTTATTAGAAAATACATAGGAAGATTCATAAAGTATTCCCTTAATTTTGGGGCATTTTTTCACAAAGTTTGTTTATTTGGAGTGTGTTTGCAGCAAAACATGCTTAACTTTGGCAATCTCACGAATCAAACTTTTGCAAAACAAGAGAGAAATGAATTTGAAGCTTATGAGAAAGGAGATTGCTGAATTTCTGAAGGCTGGTCAAGAAACCATAGCTCGGATTAGAGTACTGTAACTGTCTTACACTGGCTTTATTTGTTCACTAATGCCACCATTTTTTTTTGGTTTTAATGATGTCTATTTTTTCAGGTGGAGCATGTCATTCGAGAACAAAACACTTGGGAAGCATATGAGATATTGGAGTTGTTCTGTGAATTTGTTCTTGCCCGCGTCCCTATTCTTGATAGCCAGAGGTGAAACACTTTAAATATTGTTAAAATAAAGTGTTTTCTGGAATTTTTATTCCAAAGGGGTTAGAAACTTAGAATACGCTGTGTGTTCGTGGAACTATTGGACTAGAAAATAAGATTGTTGAGTAATTTTATGGGCAATGCTCATTTTCTTTTGTTTTGTGACTAGAAGCTTAAATTTGGAAAAGGATCTTTAAGCTCCACGAATATTACATAATCTCTAAGTACGATGATTAGTGTCATTTGTTGTGCATATCATTGCATTATTACTATCTGAAACAGGGAATGCCCTACTGAGCTCCAGGAGGCAGTGGCAAGCATAATATTTTCAGCTCCAAGATGCTCTGATTTGCCAGACCTATTGCTAGTCCGGAACTTACTTGCTGCAAAATATGGAAAGGAATTTGTAGCTGCTGCGTCCGAGCTACGCCCTGATACCAGTGTCAACCGTACAGTTAGTTTTTGTTTTTTCGATTTAGCTACGCACACCCTGGCACAGTTTAGCTGGTTCACATGTTCTTAGTTCCTTTTTATTACTCTTTTAGCAGCTGATCGACATTTTTGCAACTTTTCAGATAGTTGAAAAGCTCTCTGTTGGTGCTCCATCTCCTGAAGCGAAGCTTAAAGTGCTGAAGGAGATTGTACAAGAATATAACATAAGCTGGAACTCCACTAATACCGAAGCAGAATTCAGCAAAAAACCCGAAGATCTTCTGGTAACGGAATAACCGGTTTCTTTGACATACCTCGACTATATTCAAAGTCCTGATCCCATTCCTATTTTCTACACATTTCAGAATGGTCCAAAGCAAATAAATATACTACCTCAGTCACAATCAAGGCATAAGACTAGTGAAGATTCATCAAGTACATTGCCATCTCCTGCATTTTCAAACAGTAATATTGGTAAAAAGTCTACTCCTGAGGCTCTCCGGATAGTCGAATCGGATCAAAACAAAGTCTCAGATTCTCAACCATCAGATGCATTGCAAAAGGCTCGTGCTGCTATTGCTGCAGCAGAGCGTGCTACTGCTGCAGCTCTTTCCGCTGCCAAGTTGGTAAACCCCTTGAAATCATAGCATGTAGTATGGAATTGAATGAATCTATTTGTTCGGCAAATAAACTAACGTTACTTCCGAGGGCTGAACCCTGACATTCTGTGTTATTAGGAGCACTTATAAGTTACACACACACACGCATTGTTTGAACTGTTTCAATTTTCTTCAAGTTTTACAGCAAATATGATGTTGAAGTTGCTCTTTTAGCTGCCATTTGAAATCAGATCGACATTCCTTGGTAAGAGACTGGCCCCTCAATTCATTCATTCTGATCACACTTGTCCGTTCATTATTGGATGAAGGAGTCATAAAATAAATATATTTTGATCATTTAATTACAGTTGAAAAATAGACTTCTTTTTTAGTGTTGCTTGTGGATATGCAACACTAAAAAATGAATATTTTCGGGTCCAGTTTAAGCACGATGGGCTCTAGACTATGCCAAATAAATATTCAGGAACATTCTAAGAGCTAAATCATAGAACTTATGGATAGTTATTCTAAATTGCCCTAAATCTATTTAGATCATAACTATCAAATATTGACCAGAAAACAAAGAAATCTTATCATGTGCGAAAGATTAAAAATAAGCATGTGAAATACTAATATAATTAAAAGATGATTTTTCCTCAATTAGAGAATTCTATAAATCTCACACTTGTTCCTAAAACCTAATAAGGCAAAGGATAACACTAGCAAAGTGAGTGTGAAAGTTGTGTACCAGTTGTATTTTTTGAAGATAAAGTGAATTCATTCTAGTGGTGGCTTGCTTCTCATATTCCCAGTTGGGTTTCTACATTAAAATCTTCTTTTGCAATTCAACAACACATAAGAAGCAAATCAACAAGAATCACATAACAAATCAAAGGAGCAGCATTATATTTCTTTAAAACCACTTTGCAACAAAGTGGATCCATGCATGTCACGAACCCTACGGAAAATATTAGAGAAGAAATTGGGAACAATGCTTTGGTAAAAAATGAGGAGAATATATCAACAACTATTGATCAAGCTTCACTACGATTGGAGAGTCGTACGCGATGCTCACACTCACATCCAACAATTTTCCAAAATGGAAAAAGATAATGTTGGATTTATTATATTGTAGATTCTTGTATGAACCAACTAAGTATGGTGATAAAAAGCGAGAACAATATACCGAGAAGTAATGGGAGATGAAGCACCAGGTGATACTAGTCTTTGTTAGATAATAGATTGATAGCAAGCATTATTATTATGATGCCAAAGAAACATATGCTAAGAAAATTTGGGAAATATTGAATAAAACAAAGTTATCTAGATTTCAAGGTTTCTTGTATAAAAGATTGCAAAATCTTAAGTACAAGGAAGACACTCCTATAAGTGTGTTAGATTTGAGTGTCCGTAACGAGTTATATGATACTATTTATTGATGAATAAATGAATTCTTTATTAATTTTCAATTTTATTTCATACAGATTGTTTATGTTGAATTGACAATTAAATCACTTGTTTAAAAATTGTGTAAAAGAAATCAGAATAAGATTACAATGTTATATTCTTATTATACACTTGATATTTTTATTCAAAATTTCCTAACCAAGGGATTATTGAGAAAAAATATCAATTATATGATAATGACTAACATATGTTGGTTACATTATTTTCTGTGGGCAATGATTTATTGTTTTGTAGTTGGAATTTTTTTTCATATTATTTGAGTAGAGTTCTTTAACATTTTCTAAATAATTTATCTTTTCATAGTTGGTAATAGAATGATTAATTAGATGAAAGTCATGTGATTTCCATGTAGCATGTCTATAATATTTTGTTTAATTTTTATTATTTTTTGAGTTGTAGGGAACTAGTCCAGGGATATGTAACTTGGAAAAAATGAGTGGAATAAGTTATGATAATAAAGTTCAGACTAATGATGAATCAATAATTCAAAAGACAAACGAAAAAAGAAAAAGAATATTTCAATATGAAATTTGGAAACATTATAATTTAGTCAATGATAAAAGAAAAAATACTAAAGCTCAATGCAAACAGTGTGGGAAAATGTACGGAAAATAGTGATACAAATAATTTGAGTAAACATTTCGAAAATGTCTTAGACGTCATATAAAAGATGTTGGATAATTATTCATTGATCAGTCTCATGAATCAATTGTTACAATATCACAAGTATTTAATCAAGAAAGATATAGAGAATTGATGTCATAAGGAATAATCATGTCACAGAAAGACTTATTACTGATCTTCGAATCCAAGGAGCTCGGTATTGTTTCTGACAATGAACTGGTCGGGGGAGCCGAGTTGTGTGACTAGTGACAAGGATTTGGACAATAAGTCTCATTGGTACGA
Source organism: Utricularia reniformis (assembly GCA_009725065.1). Lineage (NCBI taxonomy): Eukaryota > Viridiplantae > Streptophyta > Magnoliopsida > Lamiales > Lentibulariaceae > Utricularia > Utricularia reniformis. The sequence continues at coordinate 16,529 of RWGZ01001459.1, forward strand.
GATCGATCGACATAATGAAAATCGGTCGACAAATGACGATGTTGACACAGTCACCTTTGAGTTAAAAAGGTTAAGAAGGGAGAGTAGATCTAATAAGTGTTACTCCTCCAACTTATCACACATTTAATAAATGGAGATTGGCATGAAGGATGAGATGACGTCCTTGACAAAGAACAAGACTTGTGTATTGTCAACTATCAAAAAGACACTAGACCTTCCTCAAATGGGTCTTCAAAGGCCGATGGATCCACGAGATTAGTGGTCAAATGACTATTGTATAAGGGAATTGACTATTCTGATGTACTCTCACCAATCGACTATTAGGGTGATTGAGTAAAGTCGATGCAAAGAATCTCCATCGTGAGCTGATGGATATGAAAAATGTTTTCCTCCATGGGAATATGAAAGAAGAGATACACACTCCGGAAGTTTTAAGGTTCAAGGAAAATAAAATCTTGTCTAAACTTAAAAAGCTTGTAAACTAATGACAGAACGAGAATTCAAGATAAATGAGTCAGATAATTGTTGTTATCACCGAAGGGGCAAAGACACATATGTTATCGTTGTATTTTATGTCGATGACATGGTGGTCATAGGGAACAACATGCATGAAATAGAACTAGTCAAGTAGAAGTTTTCTGAAGCATTTGAAATAAACGACTCTTGGAATGTGGTTCAAGTGAGATCTATGAAAAGGTGCACTTCCATTCTCTTAGGAAATATATAAAGTGATTGATCGAGTTCAAGTTGAAAACTTGAAAGAAACTGAGATATATTTGAGAGCACATGTGAAACTTTCAAAGAAGTGGAGTCAATGATCAACTAAAATTTTGAAGAGATGAAAAATGTGTCATACACATCAACGGTTGATAGTGATTATGCCATGGTTTGTAAGAAACTAAATAATTCCCATGGAATGGGAGTCAAGTACGGATGTCAATGGGTAGTGATGAGATCCCCGGAACCCGATACCCCGAACCTGATCAGGGCCAAGCTTAGTCAAACCAGCCCAAGTAACATAAGCCGAACTTGGAGGCCCAGATCTAGCTCGGGTGAATGGACGGCCCAGTCAGGCCAGTCGGGCCCGACAGCCTGTTCATATCGATCGGTCCCGATCGATAGGGCCCAGCTTTCTCCCCCTCACCAGGACCGATCGGTCCACACTTCACAGGCCATGCTTCGGGCCATCCACATTCCTCAACATGCGACGACAACCTCCGACAATTCTGTCAGAGGCATGGTCCAGCGGAAGTCATATGAGCCTCCCTTAGTCTGGAGATACCTGGCTAGTAGTGCCGAAAGGCCTAGCGCCGTGCAGCCCTATGAAGTCATGTCCGGCGGCTGTTCCGCTTGACACGAGCCGACCTAGGCGCAGAGGACAAGCACAAAACGATATCTTACTGTTCACACAGCACAGTGGGCGTATAAAGAGGACACTTGGGATGCGAAGAAAAGGATTCTCTTCCGATTCTCCTTGCAAGCTCTCTTACTTAGCCATCTATCGATTTATTTTCGATAAGCTTTCTTCCCCTTATTGTCTAAAGAACAAACATGGTATTTGTGATTATCACCTTGTTTATTGAATCGACTAAGGGCATTTCCAACTCTTAGTGAAGTGGTTTTTTCCTCAGCTTTGAGGTTTTCCACTCTAAAACTGCCTTGTCTCTTTTATACTTGATTTATAATCATCCTCCACACATTAAATAAATTAACCGAGTTCGTCTTGCAACGAACCGGACAACTGTTGACATCCCCGGTTTTTGAACCACAACAATTTGGCACCGTCCGTGGGGACGATTTTCTAATCCCCATTCGAGGTCTTTACCCGGGATAGGATAATCAAAGGCATGGCAACTGGAACTTCGACGAATGATAGTGATACGCTTCCCAGCAGCCTTCCAGCGTCAACGTTATCTTTGCAGGATATGGAAGCTGTTGTTAGGAAAGTTATAATGGAAGTTACGTCGGAGAGGAGTGGAACAGAACCACCGGCTATCACAAGCACTGTTCCAGCAAGTAGAGGGTACGAAAGCAACCCAGACGCGCAGATCTCCGATGAAGAGGAGATTATCAGGCGCAGAGTAACAATGAGGAGGCCGAGATACCAATCTACTCCACCTCTTTCAATTAGAACTTCAACTCCCGTTTCTGGAACGGACTAGGAACAGATACAGAAACGCATCGACGAACTTACCAGGGAGTTGGAGATCCTGCGAACGCAGAGGGATTGCAGGCCTAATCTGGGGTGCAATCCTGGACTATTTGATCGGGCCATGGATGCCCCCATCAGGTGGAGCAAGGATGATGATTGGTGGCATAATTTGCATATAGACCAGACATCATCCCAGCAATTTGGAGGTGTCTCCGCCGCGTTTGGAGATTTGATGCTCCCTTTTTCCGAAGAGATCTAGGTGGCAGTACCTGATCGATACTACCGCAACTCCGAAGGGTTGCCGGTATTCTGAGGCGAAGGTGATCCGATCGATCACGTCACGGATTTCGAGTTGAGGATGGGGACCTTTCGGCCCTCTAACTCACTGAAGTGCCACATCTTCGCAACAGGGTTGCAGGGCGATGCCCGGACCTAGTTCAAGAACTTACCGGCCCGATCCATACAGTCGTATGGCGGATTCATCCTAGCTTTCTCAGAGTAGGCAGGAACTATACGACTTGAAGTATATCCCGTCAAGGATGGATCTCCGTTCTTTTATGGAGAAGTTCAACAGAACTGCTCGGGGTATCAAGTTGGAGCTCCGAGACACAATTGATATCTTGCAACAGGTCTTGGGACCGTGCGGCCTTTCGGCCAGCCTTGTGAAGAGCCCACCGTCCACCTTGGGAAAGCTCCTTCATAAAATCAACAAGTATATTAAGGTGGATGAAGCACTAGGAGCTGGATATCGAAAGCCTAGCAGGAATTTTGATCCCGTAGGCGATCATAGGGTGTCTTACCCTATGAGGCAGCCGCGGGAAGTTGCGAATGTGGCTGAAAGAGGGAGGAGGAAAATCGGCTCTATTTCGAGTTGCATCACAACCACGATCACCCGATGCTGAAATGTCCGCTACTGCGAGAGACGGTAGCGGCAATGAATAAGGAAAAACCCGATCATAATGATCATAGGGGCAAGCGAGCGGACTCTTCCCGAACGAGCCATCAAGGTGACGATCATCACAGGCCGAGGGGGAGAGATAATCGGGGCCAGCCCCGACACTACAACGATTGGGCAGGAGACCGAAGGTCCCCTCAACTCGAACAGGATAGAGGCCAGAATGGTCAAGAAAACCGTGGACAGGGCCGAAGGAGGAGATGGCGGGGCCATAGCGGCAGAGCCCCGTGAAACGAAGGTGAAAGGTAGGAGCAGCTAGCTCCCCCATTTGCTGAAGTGGGCACCCAAACTCCCCCGAATGAGGAGGTGCCTAGAGAAAGAGAGGTCGCCAGAGACATTTATGTTATCTCCGGTGGAATAAGGATTAATGAGTCGGTTAGGGACCGAAAAACAGCAGCACGTGAGCAGTTTCCCGAAAGTTCCGAATCTGTGGCGCTGGTCAAATATGAATCGGCTGAGCGGTCCTCTACTTTTGGCAAGTGGTTGAGGGGTCCTCTACCTCTACTTTCGATCGGTAACCCCTTCTCGATCTTCTTCAAAGTTCAAATATGAATCGGCTGAGTGGTCCTCTACCTGATCGATGTCACCTTCACCGCAGCCGATCGAGAAGGGGTTACCGATCCATGTGATGATCCCCTCATCATCACTGGAATATTCGCTGACCGAAGGTCCATAAGATTTTGGTGGACACCGGGGCTTTATGCAATCTGATGAAGCGTGAAGTGGCTGAGATGCTGGGAGCAGCGGCTCATGATCTCCCTATCGCCAATATAACCCTTTGGACATTCGACCAGAGGAGTGACATCCCATGCGTGAAAATTCTTTTCCCGGTTCTTTTTGGGGGAGCCAGGTAGGGACCGATCGGAAACCTTGGAGTTTATAGTCGTTGAATCTGGCTTACAACGCCATTATTAGATGGGCCGGCCTCAGTAAGTTTGAGGCGGTCCCTTCTACGTACCACAAGATGCTCAAGTTCCCCTCCACTCATGAAGTGATTTCTGTCAAGGGGAACCAGATAGTAGGAAGAAAGTGCTACATGAGCTCGTGCCGAACCTTGGCACCAATCAAGAGAGCTCAGTTAGATTTGCTCGAAGAGCCCCCGTACCCGAGGCATGCCATGGAACCCGTTGGGTTCAAGCTTATCAACTTGGTTGAGGATGACTCAACCAAGACTACTCGCAATGGGGGCACATTTAGCCCCGACCTTCGAAGAAGAGCTAGTCCGCTTCTTGAGAAGCAATGTGGACATATTCGCTTGGACCCCGGACGATGTGCCGGGAATTGAACTATCCGAGAGTGAGTATCGGATCAACACTGAGTCTGGAACCAAGCCTATTAGACAAAAGAGGAGACGCTATTCTCCCGAGAATATTTAGATCATCCGGGCCGAGGTGGATAGGTTGCTGCGGTCGGGTTTCATTAGGGAGATTCACTACACTGAATGGGTTGGGAACCAAGTGGTGGTCTCCAAGGCAGATAGGAAGTGGAGGATGTGCACTGATTTTATCGACGTCAACAAGAGCTGTGAGTCGGACCCTTTCCCACTGCCACACATTGACCGATTGGTGGATGTTGTGGCTGGCAGCACTATGANGCACCGTCAATATCGGGCGGGTTTTTTCTCCCCAAGAGCCAATATTCTTCAAGAGCGGTGTCATTTCATGAAGGGGGGACCCTTTTCGGTCCCCGGCTTTGGAAACGAAGACTACTATCTCCTGTATAGCCTCCCAAACAGACTCGGGGTTCGACGAGGAAGGAGCCGATCTCTTCCCGGTTGTGATCCCTTTCACCGGGATCGGAGCTGCAGGTCTACTCACGGCTGACCGCAACCTCTTATATTGCTTCGGGACTTCCTCTTCGGGGCCCCGCTTGCTCGTCGACGCAGGGACAGGAGGTTTTGAAATTCTGTCCCCTAAGCTGGAGGATGGGCGGACGTCTTCCACCCGCATTTACCCCTACAGCAACAACCGAACGACGTTAAGATCCAGAGGGGAGTTATTCCCGATTCTATATATTGCGGGAAGGCCTAACGAGCGAATTCTTTTAGAAATCACCTCGTCCACCTCATCCATCGATCGGGGCTAAGGCCTTTGCCTGCTAGAGCTCCCCGCGGATCGTGAAGACCCAGCAGCGACGTTGGGCTTTGGCTTGGGCGCTTGCAGTTGGGCTTCTTTTTTGGCCTTTGCGGCAGCGGCCACTGCGGCGAGTCGGTTTCCAGACATTGTATCGGTGGAAACTGAAAAAAAAAATAATAAGGATTAGGAGATATGAACTAATGAAAGCCAAAGTCGTACCCGATTCTTCTGACCCCGACGAGTCGGAGCTAGAGAAGATGCCCTTCGGGGCAGAGACGCCAGTTCTACCTGCTACGCCGATCTCTAGTAGCTTCTTCTCCCAAAGTATGTCTATTCGTTTCAGATGCCTTTCGGGAGGAGGAAGCATTGCAAAGATGTTGAAAATATCCTGACGGGATGGATTGAACCGGTTTCAGTCCAACTTCCCGATGTCGGGATGGGAGGTTAAGAAGGTGACCTTCAACAGGTCCTCCCTCGGAATGTCTATCCAGACATTGCAAGATTCACATTCATGAAGTGAATCTTCCTTGTCAACGATAATACAATTATTCGTTCGGGTCGCTACATAATACAACCTGCGACCCCCTAACAACCTCCTTCCCATGCGGGATCCACCAGGAAAAGGTTGAAAAAATGTTTAAGGGTTTGGTTCAACCCCCTACTTATAGCAGTAGAAAATGAATGCGATTATATAGACATAACTGCCCGGAAAAAGAGCAAAGGTTGGGCAGTGGATCTCCCGGAATACGGCTGCGACAAAAGAATGAAGGGGAAAACGCAGGTGGGACCTCAGGGAGGCATAGCTAACGGGTATGGCGTTAGCCGGAGCATTAATTTCGGCGGGAAGGAAGCATGGAACGTCTTCCTTCCCCCTCCAGATGGGATAATGCGCAGGGATTGAAAATTGGCAAGAAATACTTCGAGGTCCATTTCAGATACAACTGGATATCTAACCCTACGGGGTGCCATGAATGCTTACCTTAAGTTTTGAGAGAGAACTGGAGTTGGAAGACTGTCGAGCGAAATCGACAGAGAATTCTAGGGCTCAGAGAGTTTTTCGCAAAGTTACAACGATGGTTGCACAGGGCAGAAATCCCAACTTTTATAGCAGCGCATTACCCAATCACAGGGCAACACGTCATTACTGCACGCGGCTGCAGTCTGACAGCCTGTTCCCCCTTTGGAATACGGAACGGCGCTGGCTACTATAGATCCCAGAATTGCGCTTTTACCCTTAACCGTTACGAATTTCAAATTTGAAAGTTCACACTCTGAAATTTCTAAGTGCATGATCTGTCCCCAAGGATGCCGTTACGATCAGTTCGGGTACAATTTTCCATTGTTGCGATCGGATACTCCTGCCTCAAACGCTCTCAATTTGATAATCGAACTCACATCACCACCATGGTGGCGATAGAGTCCGAGGGGCTAGTGATGAGATCCCCGAAACCCGATACCCCGAACATGATGAGGGTCAAGCTTAGTCAAATCAGCCCAAGTAACATAAGCCGAACTTGGAGGCTCAGATCCAACTCGCATGGATGGACGGCCCAGCCAGGCCAGTCGGGCCCGACCGCCCGTTCATATCGATCGATTCTGATCGATAAGGCCCAGCTTTCTCTCCCTCACCAGGACCGATCGGTCCACACTTCACAAGTCATGCTTCGGGCCATCCACATTTCTCAACATGCGACGACAACCTCCGACAATTCTGTCAGAGGAATGGTCCAGCGGAAGTCATATGAGCCTCCCTTAGTCTGGGGATAGCTGGCTAGTAGCGACGAAAGGCCTAGCACCGTGCAGCCCTATGAAGTCATGTACGGCGGCTGTTCCGCCTGACACGAGCCGACCTAACCGCAGAGGATAAGCACAAAACGACATCTTACTGTTCACATAGCACAGTGGGCGTATAAAGAGGATACTTGTGATGCGGAGTAAAGGATTCTCTTCGATTCTCCTTGCAAGCTCTCTTACTTAGCCATCTATCGATTGATTTTCAATAAGTTTTCTTCCCCTTATTGTCTAAAGAACAAACATGGTATTTGTGATTAACACCTTATTTATTGAAAAGACTAAGGGCATTTCCAACTCTTAGTCAAGTGGTTTTTTCCTCAGCTTTGAGGTTTTCCACTCTAAAACTGCATTGTCTCTTTTATACTTGATTTATAATCGTCCTCCACACATTAAATAAATTACAACCGAGTTCGTCTTGCAACAAACCGGACGACTGTTGACACCCCCGATTTTTGAACCACAACAGGTAGGGTTTGGGTCTGGTTTGATCAAATCCACGTCCGCCTCACCATTTATAACTTCAAATCCATGCCCGCCCCAAATCCACATTGGGTTTGAATATTCAAATCCGTATCATATCCTTGCGAATATCCGCCCCATGGCGTATAATCCAACCCATGTAAAATTCCAAATAATAAAAAATATAAATAATTTTTTCCACTTTTTTTCTACAATTTTCTTTATAAATATTTAAAATAAAAAGTAATAAATATTGTAAAATATATAGTTTTTATTTCTTACTGATATTTATAAAGATATCGAAATTTTAAAATAATGTAAAGAAATATCAAACTTTGAAAATGATAAAAATAGTACAAAAATTGTTATAATCAAACAACTCTAAACTCAAAAAGTTTGTAAATATTTTTCTAATATTGATAATTACGTATTTTATCCAAAAGATTAAAAATAATTATTTTTAAATTTTAATATATGTTAATGTTTTAAACATGAATATTATTTTTATTCGATCACTTAACTTTAAAAAAATTTAAAATAGAACTAAATTTTCAAATAGTGTAAATAACATATTTGTATATTAAAAATTACATAAATAACATTTTAATCTTTCGAAATTGATTACCAAAAATGAACGAAAAATAGTCATTTTATAGTCGATGTTCATTCATAAACATATGTAAAATACACAATTTCTAAATTTTGGATATCATTTTTACATTATACTTGGTTACAAAATAAACGAAAAATATTATGATAACACCAAAATGTATTCATTCAAATAAACATAGTTTTATAAAATTTATAAGATGAATTCTTATTATTATAATTTATAAATTTAATCATAATTATATATCATGAATACAAACATATTGACATATAAGATATTTAAAAAAATATTAGATATAAAAATTTTAAATATTACATTAAATTTGACGGTAGAATGAGTATGAGTTTGGGTTTGAGTTAAAATCCACATCCACCCCCCACGTCGTATTTATCATTTTTAAACCATTGTCCTCCCCATACTCACCAAAAATTCAATCCTCATGGGTAGGGTAAGATAGGATATCCACCGGATTGAGTTTTTTTGCCATCCCTAGAGTCAAGAGTGGGTTAATGTGAAACCCCAAAAGAGCATTGGAAAACAATGCATTGATTGCTACGAAACATCCAAGCGGGAGCTATGTTGCAAATGATCAATCATATTAACAGGGTACACATATGCAAACTGTAGGAGACTATTAAGTGTGAAGATCGACTACACTTAGGAGACGATCAATATGGGTTCCAAACAAAGAGATCATATGAAGATCAGTCATGTGTACTGATCGGTCATGGGTACCAATCATTAAGATTGGATGATAGTCGTGGGTGCATTTTCTGAAAGTTAAATCACATATTTGTGCAATTTTGAAGCAGCAAGAGAGATGTTGTGACTTCATAACTTTTTGATGGAGATCAATAAAGGGACTATCAACATAATTTATTTAGTAACACTTAGAGTGCAATAAGTTTGGCAAGAATATGATATTTCATGTGAGGATGAAAAATATTGAGTTGAAGTACCATTATATTATATACTTATTCAAGATAAATGTGTTTCAATTGATGAAAATCAGAAGCATTGGAAATCTCACAAACATGCTCATGAATGGAGTTGTTATTGCAAAGTTAGAGCTATTTATAAGTATAGTAGAAGATGGATAGTTATTGTTGTCAAATGGATAGTTATTTTGCATTCTTTCAATGAGCTTTCCAGTGTCAGTTTTGGGCTGTAACAACGAATGAGTTTTTTATATAGCATTGTCAGGTATAATAAATGTAAAAAGTAACATTAATTTTTGATTGATTTTGTCTTTGTCATTGATTAAATTTGTTTTAGAAACATAGCACTAATTTACAGTCTGTAACAGACATCTTTTTTAGTAGCTCGGTTTCTATAATTATAGAAATTGAGCTACCTTTTTTATATCGAAAAGACATTAAAAAATCAATTAAAAATAAAATAAAAAATTGTAGCTCGGTTTCTAGATTTTATAGAAACCGAGCTACTTAAAAGCTGCAACAAAAGCTGCAAATCAGTGCTATATTCAAAATAATTATTTCGTTCAATGATTTAAGTATTTTTAAAAAAAAAATAATGATATTTTTTAACATTTTAACAAGTTGTAATGTTATGTAAAACAAAAAACTCCTGCAATAAGCCCTTAGATTGACTATTAAATATTGATCCAAATTATGTACTATCCACTTTGGTATACTAGTAAATATAATCATTCATTCAAAAATTAATTCATTTGAAATCGTTGTAATTACATTCATCGATATATAACTCTTTTATTATTAATTCCAACTCACGCAAATATATGATTATTAAATCTATACAATCTTTTATTTATATTGCACTTTATAGACACGTTCAAATATAAAATGAAGATTAGAACATGAATCAAAAAAGTCAATAAGGTACAAGTATTCACCATGATGCTTCCACAACTTATTTGTTCGTCGCAAAATAAACAAGCTACGAACAAATTGTGTTTTCACAAATTGGGGAACAATACACTATTTAGTAATTGTCGCAACCAAATTTGCTCTCTTGACAAACCTTCCTTTCATCCTTGGCCGCTTTTCAGCATTCAGTTTCCTCACCTCGTACCTAATTTTCTTCGAGAACAGCCTCGTTCGCCGTTTCTCTCTATACCTTGATACTCTCGCTTCTCTTCCACCGGCATCTGCCACATTTCCGATTTGACTTCCGGTGGCTCCGTAGCTATGTGTCTTTCCACAGTAACCCTGATAATCACAATGAAGTTAGATGTTAAATGTTTGATTGTGTTTGTCTAAAACAATGTAATTGAGTTATGATTACTGGGTTTTACCATGCAATCCGGGAGCCAGCAGTAGCCGGAATTTGAATCCGGCCGTTCTCCGGTTGTCCACGGCGATATTTTGCCATTCCAAGATGATAAAACCGCGTCGTAATTCAGCTTCAGAAATGTTTTATTTGAATCGTAAGCTTCGTTTGAGTATTCTCCATCCCCTGCAAACGGTGAATCGTGTTCCAAATTGAGCTCAAAAGCTTCTGGTTGATGATCGGAACATTTTCTGACCGCTTCGTCTTCAAGTTTCACTCTATCACACTCCAGAATCCCTAATTCCTCCATATCAAAAGTCTCATTTTCAAGCCCTTTTCCCATTAGACTTTCAACATCAGCAGCAAAATCAGCAAGATCAATATCAGAATGAAATAAATCATTGATAACTTGCATCGATTCACTGCAAGAATCCACGGTTTTTTCCCCATCAAAACTGGGGACTTGATAAAGAAGATGTACTTCGTTCTTTTCCGATTGCGATTGCGATTGCTCATCGATGCAATTCTCAGGTACCCTCGTAGACTCATCTGAAATCTTCTTCTGCCGTGGAGTACGAGCTCTCCGACAAAAACCCCGATGCCAAATCGGTACACTTACATCCAAGGATTGTTTCAAATTCAAAGACGCAGTTTTTAAACGAACCCTTTGATGCCGGCGAGCAACTGGATTGGCAGAATGAACTGAAGAATCACAAGATTGACATAAAAAAGCATCGTCCGCCGCGCAGTACCACCGGGCTCTTGTCTTAACGCAGTAATCGCAAGCTCTAGCCGATTTGCCGCTGACGGCGTTGGCCGCTTTGATCTCTGAAGCAACCATAATTTTTCGTTGATCAAGTGTCCCACAGGTAGCACTTTTACAGTACTTTTTTATGTATTTTCATTTTGTATTGCGCTTTTTCGATCATTCTTTGGGGGATGGGGCCGCCTTATCTCCGACGCTATTGGTCGGAGTCAGAAATATAATCCGAATCCCTGGCTTCTGATTGGCCAATAGTTATTATATAGGATTTCTTCAGAGATCTTCCATCGATAACCATGTAATAGGTAGGCCCAATCCAATGGCTAACAAGATATTTTTCAAATTATATTGAAATATTTATATTTAGTGATTTAATGTTTTAAATTGTTTCATTTCAAAGGGTAGATCTACAAAAAATGACTTGCTTGCTGTAGCGTTTTAACATGATGGTAGAATAGTCATATGAGACCGAAGGTTGAGTTCATTATACTTTTAGATTATCGTGATTTAAAATTATTTATTAAATTATATTGTCACAATGTTTGTGGTAAAATTTAAATTTACCCATATTATTATAATAATTCTAATCCGGCTAATTTGAGTAAATAATGTAGGGAAAAAATTGCAATATTGTTATGATGTTGTCCGCGTTCGACGAATGCTATATTGTTATGACGTTGTCCTCGTTCGACGAACGCTCATAACTGACGTGGACCATTATAGCGTTCGTTCGAACGTGGAATTATGCAGAAGTTGACAGGTTCTGAGGACGGTGTACGTTATAGCTACCCACAACAAATTTCTGTGGACGATGTCCAATAATATTCTATCTATATATATGAGGTAAATTTCCTCACAAACTCACATCAAACAACACCTGCAACACAATTTGTAATCTAAAATAGTTTTGAATGTCAGGTATAATCGTACTACGGTTTTAAATTGAATTTTATTTTGTTTTATTTATTTAAATTTGAATTTTATCAACATTTTATAAAATTAATTGTAGACACTACATCATAAAAATAAGTAATAAATGTGTACATTGTGAATGCCCTTTCCATTGAGAGCAATATGTTGGACACACAATAAAGTATGATAAATATTTGTATACTAATATAATAATATATGCAATAACATAGTATTCGTAGAGGGTCATCGTAACATATCGCAGAATTTCATTGCATATGAGATGAAACTCTTCATCAAAAATGATAATGGTAAAATGTTTTATAGTTGTTATTTTAATATTTGGGAATTTTGATCTTAAAGATTATGCAAGTATAAAAATCAGTATTGTTCAGACTCATATGCAAGTGAATTATATATTGACAGTTAAATAAGAGCGGACGGGGTATCCACAATGCCTAGAGCAAATATTTGGAAGTAGAACCTAAATTTCCAAATTTTTTCGGACTACGGTTAGTGTTGTCAGAGTTGTTCAGATTGAGTTTGGGAGTGAACTCACCCCATGTATATAGATAGACTATTAGCAGACGTCGTCAGCAGAAAGTTGACGTAGACATCTATCTGACATGGACATCATCTACACAGGACGTTGTATGCTGAACCTGTCAACGTTTGCATAATATTGCGTTCGACGAATGCTATAGCGGTCCAGTCAGGTATGAGCTTTTGTCAAACGTGGACAACATCGAAACAATATTGCGATTTTTTTCCTACAATAAATTTTGTGTGCTAGAACTTTTGAACAAAATAGTGTTATGAAAAGAAAAAATTCAATTTAGAATAAATGACTGAAGTTATAAATACAGATTAATTGAACATAAAAAACCAATTTTTTTGGGATGAAGTTATAAATACAGCATGCTGTAAACAAAGTTCAATAAGATTTATTTTAAAAAAACACCTTGTTAACTACTCCAAAAACCAATGGTTACTTTCATGTGTTTTGTTGTAAATGTTTTGTACGCAATAATGATAAAACAGTCTAGCAAAATTCGATACAAAGAGTGAGAATGAATATTTGTAGAATATTCAATAATTAGAATTTATTTTAAGGATTAACATACAGTAATAAATCCTTTAATGTAAAATTCATTTATAACTCAACTTAAATCATCAAAATTGAAAATAAATGACTAATAACAATGATACTATTGTATAATTGAATCTGAAAATGAAGATAAAATGACTAGATGAAATTGTTTGTGAGAATTTGAAATATAAAAAATGTGAAGAGCAAATTACAACTCATGTTCATCCTAAAAGTTTAAGTAAACATGTTTACATTACTAATACACCTAAGTGTTTAGATCAAAATAACATTTTAGATGAAGTAAATGAAGAAATTAGGACATGTAGATCAGTTAATACATTCTTTAAATTACAAAAATGTGTTGTAAGACTCTAAATGATCGATCTTAGCAAGATGAATTATTACAATCTAAAAGAAGTAAGGTTAGAGAATTAGTTCATTCTCAATTAGATTAATCGATTATAGAAATTAAGTAGATTTTTAAAAATAAACTATATGAACAAGGAAATGTAGGTAAAAATAAATTAGATTAGTTGCACAATGGTATAGTCAACAAAATGACATAGACTATGGTGAATGTTTTGCACCAATAGCTAGAATATGATCAATTAGGATGTCACTTATTTTTGCTATGTATAAAGGTTTTTAAATTATTTCAAATGAATGTGAAAGCTGTATTTTTAAATGAATACGTTGTTTGGAACACTGCTATTTCTCAAACGTTATTTCAAACATACTTAATATCTGAATGTAATTTTGTAACACAATCTATTTGTTTTGTTTACCCTTTAAAAACTTATTATATTTCTGAATTGCAAAAATCATTATATGACATTAAACAAACTTTTAGACTTGGTATGATAGATTATGTTCATTTTTATTGAGTTGTGGCAATAGAAAAGGATGTTTAGATAAGATATTGTTCATAAAATTAGTTGGAATTTATTTAATACTTGTACAAATTTATGTAGATGCTATTATATACGTGTAGTGATTCATTTTTATAGGGTACTAACATTCACCTGATTATGTGACAATTAAATATTAGAGAATTGGTTTTGTTATTTGTTGTTGTGTATATAATTTAGCTTGAAAAGTAAGATCAAGACACATGATTTTTACATGGAAACTCACAACAAGGGAAAAATCATTATTTAAGGAGAAAGAATTCTCGGCGGATGAACTATAATTATGACAGAAAAAGTACAAATCACAATTGCATGAACAAGTTGTAGATAATAAACAAGATATTATAAGTCATAGAGTTTGGAAAAAAGGTATGTCATTTCTTGTACCCCGCAAACTCATATTTATAGATTCCCTTAAAGGTCATTGCATACTTTACTTATTCCTTATTTGTCGCCTCCATTACTGATTAGATCCATCGAATACAATAACTTCTTTGATGACTGCATATGTGTCATAACGATAGTCCGTTTCCATAAAACTCGCATGCTTGCTTCTATGCCTGATCACTTGATCGAGAGGTTATCTAAGTAATAATAGTGACTTCATGGCAGTCGAGCACGTTAGGCCCTCTCTCAGTCAGTTAGGACCCAACCCTTTCACGTCCCGTACAATTTCCCGGTTGTCACAATCGATTGTTACATTCAACACAACCAATAACGAAAGGTGGCAAAAATCTGCAAGCGAATAAAAACAATAATATTTTAAGGGTTTCCTGAATTATAATTACAGACTAATAAATTAATTATTAAATATGTTATCATGTCTACTCTCTCTTAGGCTATGTTGTGCATAACTTTTATTTATGTTTATTCATTCTAAGAAATAGAAATTTTAGAAGTTGCAAAATATATCATATTTTTTATTTTACTTTTGTATAAACTAAATTTCAACTTCTCAATTTTATAACTACAAATAAAAAACAACATAAATCTTATTTTTAATTTCAACTTCAACTTCTAGTTTTTAAAATGACTAAAATGTTTTAATTTATCTTTTGACATTTGAAGTTTGAAGGCAAACTCTACGCAATGTAAAAGAGATTAATCATAAATCTCAATTTTTCATACCGGATGGTATACCGTCAAATATCGGGGCTTCACCGGTATTTTTGTTGGTACCGTCGGGTACCGAGCATTAGGGTCGATTTCAGTTTTTTTGTATTCAATCCTAAAAAACTAATTAAATATTATTTTTTAAAAAAATAAAATCTGGTAGCGACCGGTATAGTGAAAATATATCGATCGTACTGCTCCGGACTGGTATGGAATTCTGGACTATTATGAAAATATTAATAAATCCAACATTTGCATCAAATATCCAACATTGTATTTCTATCTAAGTGAAAACAATCGTGATGCTTTTCTTTTACATGTAAGTTTATGGAAATATAATGGTTTAGATGAAAATAGAAAAGATTTTTTTATTTCAATGTATGTTTATTGAGAAATTAGGGTTTCGACGATGCGGAGCTGGGTCATCATCTTGATGGTAATCTTGTTGAATATAATATTTTGTGGCAATCAGTGAAATTTTTTATTAATAATTTATTATTATCTAAATCTAAGAGTAGAAAATTAATTTGATTAACACATAAATTATCATTCTATTTATACAACATGACATTCATCTATTTTTATACATGATTTGTACATTCTAAAAATATTACAGAACACTTCATAATCTATATTTGTATTTCTGTTTGTGTTTATATTTCTTTTTCTAGATAAATTACTTTCCAGAATTTGTTCAGAACACACGATTAGTATTTTTATTTAAAATCAAAGTAATTGTACTAATAAAATTTACATAAATAAATGTTCAAATTAATTCGGAATTCATAATAATAAAAATATTTTATTGTGTAGAAAAAAATAATAGAATTATAGTGCACGTGTTTGGTTATCTAATATTTTAGGTTGCACGGATGTGGGTGCGGGGTGCAGCTAATATTCTAGGTTGCACGGGTGCGGGTGTGGGTGCGGGTGCAAGGTGCAACATACGAGGTGCAGCATACGAGGTGCGAGGGTGCAGGTTGCGTAAAATTTTAATTAGTGTGCCTTGATTGTGCATTATATATTTAATGAAAATATATATTAAAATATTTAAAAATTAATAAATAATCAAATTTACAACAATAATATTTTGATTAGTGTTACCTTATTTATTTTCGAATTCGAGTTGTTAAAGATAAATGCATTTAACATATAGAGATTTGAGATACTCTTCTTATTCAATTCGACTATTTTTCATTAATGAAAAGAAAACATATTTAATATTTGATTATATGTGGTGTTTATAATATATAATTATATATATATCTTTGGTGCCTCTACGTCCAAAAGTGAACGAATGCGGGTGATATTCAAGTTTCCTGTTTAGAGAATGAAATTTCATAATAACGCACCCAATAAGAATTTGCGCACCCCGCACCCGGTGCGTTCAAAATGGCTAATTTTTCAAATATTTTTGTTAATATGCACTAAAGTTAATGTAATAAATACTTAAGCTATTGAATCCTAAATACATAAACGTATGGGCCGACTCTAAGAATATGATACACTTAAGTGGCATTTGTAGAAAAGAAAGAGTTCTTGGGATTTGTGAACTTTCTCTGAATAATCTTCATGTTCAAAACATATGGCTAAATCGAAACCCTAAGTGGAGAGCGGTACAGTATATATAACGCTTTGTATTTCTGAAAATGAAATAATTCCCATTTTTTCCCCTTAAAGAATATGTTATGCTTTTAGATTTATAGTATTTCCTTGAGAAAGCTTGAATTCACCATGTTCAACACGCATAAATTCACCCTCAATTCATAACAGTACGCAATACTCAATTATAGAGGCACACATGCGTTAGAAATTAAAGTGACATAATAGAAATTTTGTTTCTGCATTCCAATATCAAGGCTCGTAGGTCTGTTCAACACCCCTTCTGGCTGCTGAGTGGGAGAGATCTAGGAAATTCTTGAGTGGTATGATCTCAATCTTTGACCTGTGATGAAGGAAAAGTATTTTACCAAAACTCTACGTGAAAATATCAGCATGTTGATCCTCCGAATATACGTGTTTGAGTATGATTTCTTTATCTTTCACCGCTTCCCTTAATGCATGAAACTTTACTTTTATGTGTTTGCCTTGCTAAAGTGTGTAGGATCTTTCGCTATGGATATGGCTGCCTAATTATCAACTCGAAGTTCGTTGGGCAATATATTTTCAAAGTCGATGTTCATAAGAATCTATCTCAACCAACGGTTTTGATTTGAGGTGAAGGCATCATCAATATATTTAGACTATGTAGTTGATTGTGCAACCACATCTTGCTTCTCGTGCACCATGAGAAATGACAGTCATTCAGTAAGAAGATGTAACCTGAAGTACTTCTTGCATTTTCTTAAACTGCATAATCACTATTTGAATAAGCTGATAAAGTTACTGAATTTTTTCCTGTAGAGCAAGGCAGAAATAAATCGAAGTCAAATGTTCCTTTAATATATCTCAGAACTCTTTTAGCTAATTGTAGATGACTACTCTTCGTGTGATGCATATAGCAGGATAACACATTAATCGTATAATTAATGTCGAGTCTTGTATTTGATAGATATATCAAGCTCCCAAGTATAGCCCGATAGAGTCCAGTGTCCACATCACTTTCAGATTCAGTAAAGGAGATATGTGCATTGTAATCCATAGGCAATATTTGCATCCATCATTATAAATTTTTCTAATAATGCAAGACTATATTTTTTCTGAGAGATAAATGTTCCAATATCCGATTGTTGAGAGACCTCCATTCCAAGAAAATAGTGCATCTCTCCGGGATCAGTCATTTCAAAAATCTGAGTAATAGATTTCTTAAAGAATGTAAGACATGCTTCATCACTAGACGTAATCAAGAGATCATCCACATATAAGGAAACAAGTATAAGCGCATTACCTCCAAATTTCTTCATGTAAATACATTGATCTCCACTGAGTTTTTTTGAATTCGAGATCATTTAGAGTATCGTTCATTCTTTCATTCCAAGCTCTTGGAGCTTGTTTGAGTTCATATAATGCTTTCTTCAGTTTGTACACTTTATGTTCAGATCCTGGTTTAATAAATCTCTCGGGTTGTTCCACATGAATTTCTTCTTTTAGAATTTCATGTAGAAATGCAGTTTTAACGTCCATGTGATGTACCGTGCAATTCATACATACTGCTAATGATTATGAAAGCATATGGAGTCGAGACGAGCCACTGGTCCAAAGACTTTATTATAATTAATACATTGAGTTTGTGAGTACCTCATTGCAACAAGTCTTCACATGTACTTATTCACACTTCCATTCGGATTTAACTTGGTTTTGAATATCCACTTTACTCCCACAAAAGTTTTATTTCTCGGTCTATCCACCAAATCCCATGTTTCGTTCTTTTCAATGGAGTTGATTTCATCAGTCATGGCATTTCTCTATTTTTCCTCATCAGTAGCTTCTGCATACTGCATATGTCAGGGGATCAGAGACATTTAAACATGATTCAACATAATACTCATCAGACATGCTTTCAACTCGTTGAGTTTGAGCATATATTTCTGCAAGATTCCTTAATCGTATGGGGCCATCACTGTTAGATCAATCATCCCACTCTTTATCTTCTTCAAATACCACATTTCTACTTATACAATTTTTTTCTCAATAGGAAACATAACTCTATAACATTTCACTTTACTTGCATATCTCATAAATATCCACACTTTGGATATTTCATCAAGTTTTGTTCTTTTGGCTTCTGATATGTGTACATGACACCCAACCAATGACTTTTAAGTGTTTAACTTAGTTTTAAAATCCATGCCATAGCTCATAGGAGGTATTCCCCTTCACTGCTCTAGAATGAAGTCTATTTAACAAATATACAACCGTAGAGACTACCATTGCCCAACAATTTGAGGGTATATTTTTTTTTGAAAATCAGACATCTTACCATCTCGTTTATAGTCCTATTCTTCCTCTGACTAACTCCATTCTGTTATGGTGTGTGTGGAATAGTGTATTAGTGAATTATTCCTTCCAGTTTACAAAAATTCTAAAGTATCATGGAGACAAATTCACCTCCATTATCCAATCTTATGGTTTTGATCCTTATTTCAGTCTGCTTCTCTATCATAGTTTTGAACATTTTAAATATTGAAAACGTCTCATACTTACATTTAAGAAAATAAATCCAACAATATCTACTAAAATCATCAATGAAGATGATGAAGTATTTGCTTCCACTCCAAGATGACTCTTTCATTGGACCACAAAGGTTAGTATGTATTAAATCTAGTTTTCCAGAAGCACGTGTCGTACTCTGGCTGAAGGATTTTCTTGTTTGTTTCCAATTTTGACATACTAGACATGCAGAATTTAAGTGACGCAAGTTGGGTACTACCAGAGACACAACTTTTCTGCAGAATCTTAAGGTTTCTGATGTCATAATGCCCGAATCTTGTATGTCATTTAAGTGTTTCTTCTGTCATGTTGAGGCTCAATTCAGGACCTGTGGAATTCACAATAAATAAATTGTTATCCATGAGATCAGTTATAATCATTGAATTTGTCATCGGATTCTCCATCTTGCAACTTAAGCCTTCGAATGAGAGTTTGAATTGGCATCTGAGTAATTGTACCATGCTCAATAGGTTTTGTTTCAGATCAGGGACATATAATACTTCATCTATTAGGATTGGAACTTGGTTTCCTTTCAAAAAGACTGATATGATTCCTTCAACGAAGACCACATGCCTAGTTGTTGATTTTATAGGTTTCTTGATTGTTTCTTTCAGATTCATGAAAAGTGATTTGTCCTTACACATGTATTTGGAGCATCCACTGTCCAAAATCTAGCCTGAAGTAGTATCAAAGACTGAGATAAGGCTGATTTCCAAGTCACAAAAGTCTTCAAAAATGGATAATTCAATAGCATTCGCTTGTTCTCCAATTGGCTTTGTAGTTGGACACACACGTTCGACATTACCTAAATTTCCACATATATTGCATTTTGAATCAGGTCTCCACCAACATACCTCGGGTCTATGATTGATTTTCGCACAATGATGACATACATTTTGCATTTCCCTTCTCTGCCTCCAATTTGGAGCAGCCCTCTTATGTTGTAGATGTTTGGACATTTAAGATTGCATTTTTCCCTTTGTTGAATGTCATTGGAGCAGCTTCTAGTGCTTCATGACTTGTCAAGACCAACACATTTTTCAGTGATACTTCTTCTGTTTCCAAAGGTCTCATTGAGATACGTTTTTCAGAGGATTGTAGAGCATTCATGAAGTCACTAAAGCTTACTTTCTCTTCTGAAATTTCCAAAAATTTTTTTAGCTTCTCACACTCCTCTATTGCACTAAGTTTTGGTTCAAATCTATTTGGGAGACTCATGGTGGCCTTTTCAATGATCTGGACATCATGTAAGTCACCTCCAAGTACTCTAATCTCATTGAGTATCTTAATTGTTCGATCATAGCAATCTTGTAATGCTTCCTTGTGTTGCATTCTATTGGCTTCAAAATTAGATATTCTGTTACGGATGTGTATATTTCTAATCAGGTCTCCTCCTTCGTAGAGATCTTTGAGTCAATCCCAAATCCCTTTAGGAGTCAGGCAATGAGCTATCTTGTCAAACATATTTTCTGTCATGGCTTCATGGAGTATTGTCATGACTCTGTACTTCAATATAATATAATCTTCATAAATTTTCTCATACGCTTTCGTAGCGCTAGAGTTTGGTAAAGTAATGTCATTTTTCTCAACAACATGCCACATATTCTGAGCTTTCATATACGTAGTAATTTTAATCGCCCATGTAAAGTAGTTTGTACCGTCTAGTATGGGTGGTCCTTGAATGATTCGACTAGTTGCCATTTACACATATGGGCTTGCCGGTCTCAAGATCTTCAGTTTATAGCAGCTGGACATGTTAACTCCCAAGACGGAAGCTCTGATACCATGTTGTGCTTTTAGATTTGGAGTATCTCCCTGAGAAAGCTTGAATTCACCCTGTTCAACATGCAAAAATTCACCCTCAATTCATAACAGTACTCAATACAGAATTTTGGGTACAATCCTAGGGTTATAGAGGCACACATGCCTTAGAAAGAGTTTTCACGACTTTAATAACTAAAGCGACATAATAGAAATCTATTTCTTCATTCCATTTTCTTCCATTCCAATATCAAGGCTCGGCAATCTGTTCAACAGAATCTCCATTGCCTCCTCTATGGTCTTTATGTTCTTTATCGTCGCGGTTGTAATCGGTATGGGGGCGATGGCGTATAAATTGGAGGCGATATATGTCGGCTGGGAGGAGGTGCTAGTGTCCAGCAATAAGGGTTCCCGGGAAGTTCATTACTTTCTCAAGCGCAGAGGCGGTGGCCAAGATCTTGTTGTTGTGGGTAAGGAGAAGAGCGTTAGGAATATGATGTATGATTATGCAATTCAAGAAACCTATTTGTTCCCTGATTTGAATGTTTTTGGATTGAAGCTGAGGGCCATAAGAGAATTAATAGATTGGCTCATTTCAGGTCCATCTAATTACTTTTATCCTTTTTTTGCCTGCAAAAAGATGCGGGTTTTATTAGTTTATGCTAATAAAGGACACATCACACATGATATGGACTTAGTCAGAATGGATTTTCACACATTTAAGTTTGTTAGGCAGTTACTACATGCATTCCCACGTTTAAGCTTACAGTATAAATAAACAGAGTCTGTAACTCTTGCTTTCAAGTTAAATAAAAGGAAAATTGTCCGTTGTTCTCTTTTTTATTCTGTTATTCTGCTTCATAATTCTTCCGCACCTTCAACTTCGTCATCCAAGAGCTAAGATGTTACGAACTTAAGTTGTAACAGAGGAATAGACGAAATAAGGGAGAGATTTAGAAGAAATTGGAAAGTAACAGAAGAACTTGAGGGAGAAGTAGGAAGCCGAGAGGCAAGGGGGAAGAGAAGGAAAGTGAGAAGTTAATAGAAATTATAATATTACGATATGTCTAAAACTACAATAAGTTTATGTTTTATACTCAAATTCTATTGGGCCTTTTACATACAAATTGAATAATTAGAAGCCCAAAGTTATCATTGACCCATATTGTAGTTGGAACGTATGATCATGATATTACCCCATCCTTAAAATCAATCGTTGATCCCAACGATCACCTTTCCTAATATACCATGTGCTTCGGTGGTCAGTCGTGCGGAACAATTGATGAAATAGGCAATACCATATCAATTCTCCAAACGATGTAGCATAGCTTATGAGAGCAGCAACATGATTGTTGAAGAGATGTCCCGTGATTAAAATCCATAGCGAGCTCCTCCTTTATGAATATGGTGAAAAGTTTGCAGCTCTCTTTTGGCTCAACTTCCACAATCTCACCTTCGTAAATAAACTGAATATAATTCCATCTGCAATTCATAATAATAATCCATTTTGTGATAAATATAATAAGAGTTGCTGGAAATACAATATGTATCACAACCATAAGGTGTATGGCAACTGATATCAGCTTGTCATTCTTTTTCTTCTGCAACATAATGTATATTAGGAAATGGATTATTGTTCAACTGGATACTTGAACATAATCTCATCTGCAACATAATGTATATTGTTCTCAAACATCAAAGCTCCACTATGTCGATAAGGAACAATCTTGCCAAATAACTGAATTTCAACTTCAAAGTAACAAGTATAGTTGCATTTCCTTACTTCCACATTAATCACAATGATATGCTTTCTTTCTTCATTTTCATTCCACTGCTCATTATCAATCCCATCTACCATCATTCCCTCATCGTGAGATTATCCTTGACCCCAAGGATCAATTGAAGCACCATAACAGTGCATAATATAGGATTTCTGAATAAGCTAATTCCATATAGGAATGCATAAAAACAAGTGAAGCACCATAACAGTACATAATATACATGTACCACATGAGAGTTATCGGAATCAACAACTGAGTAAAGACATAATGAATAACAAGCTATTTATGTGGATCATACTATTGAGAACATAAAATAGATGTTGAATTTATCTTGTCGAATGTGTCCTCCAGTTCTAAAAGAGGGTTTCCAATGCAAAGTTCCATAATAATATAAAAACCATAAACTTTCATCATAAAAATGTAAGTCTTGACAGGAACAATAACAACCATAAGTTAGGAGATTTCGCAATTATTAATGCAAGTAACTGAGGCATCAAAAGCACAAAAAATCCTTCTGGATTCCAAGTTGGGTAATAGTTTATTAATTTTTCGTGGAAGAATTTTACCAAAGAAGTTCAGCTGAATATCACAAGGATTGATTATCTTGCTAATGTGGATGTGGAACGAATGCATAATCTTTCTTGTCAACTTCAGTGCTAACTTTCTTCATTTCAAAATCATCCAATCAATTCGAGACATCATTTTCATAATTACAAGTGACCACTTATGTTTATTAATTTCACCATTGCATGTGGCATTATAAGTTTTTGCAGGAGCATCTTCCTAAGATTTTCCAAGAAAATTCCCAACATGGTCCACAACATTATCACTTCTAGCAACATTTGAGACTTTTATCGAGTTATAAGTTTTCAATAATGGAAAAGCTCCCATGTTTTCAATGACATTATGCGACATAGTAGGATGTTTAGTTGGAGGTAACATAATCTCATGGGATTTATCAACGTCTTAAATATAGAACCGGGTGAATGTCTTTAAATTGTGCTTCAAGACCCCAATGTCATTTTGATTGTGTATATTAATTATGAACAGATTGTTGAGAAATTCTTATCCTTTGTCTCTTCTTCATTTTTCTCATTTTCACACGTTGCTTTTTCATTTTATTAATTTCACACTCCGGTTTATTTGATGACATTATTCATTTTCTTTATGAATAACATGTTGCTTTACATAATCAAGGATTCCATTTGATGACTTTATAATGTTTTCATGTAATTCATTGCTTTTTGCTCTCATAAATTGGATAATCTCTTTCTCAGTTTCAAGCTTGGCATCATAAATGGCATAACAAAATTCATCTTTAAATCCATTAACCAAAGCATAAAAGAAACTTTCAACCGATGCAGAGGAATAAAAACTAGTCATTGGAGTCCGTAAGTCTTCAAATCTATCTAAATATTCTCCTATATCATAATCTTGTTTTGAAGAACAAAAATTTCGAAATACCTGCGGTTGATTCGTACAATCAAAACGGTTAATTAAAGCTTTCATGAATTCCATCTATAACCAAGAAACAGCCTTGGCTTTGTAGCCTTGAAACCACCTTTCAGCCTTTCTGATGAACAATGACGTAGCAAACTCCAACCACTCCCACGAGGATTTTGAATTAATGATATGAAAATAAGGTGTTGGAAGTTGAAGCCATCGTCGGGGATTATTACCATCAAATGCACGGGAATATTTTTTGGGGCTTGATATTGTAGATGAATTTCCTCTATCAATAATCCTATGTTAGATCTGAGTTCACCTTGACATCGATTTTTCTTATTGCTGGAGGTATTTGGCAACGGTAAAGAAGATCTGTTGGTTGTCCTATATGGAGAAAAACCAGATTTGGTATTATCCGTAGAGAACGACGGCTTTGATACCATTTGACAATGAAGCCAACTCTGGTAGCCAATTCTACATTTCAAGGACAAGGAAGATTGACAACTTTGAGAGTAATAGTTGGGGTCAATAATCGTTTCGAGAAGATGATAATGTAATGTCTCTGTAAAGGATAGGTTGCAAGATTATAAAAAATATGAGCTTGAACCTCACTAGACTCAGAACTCATTATGTGTTGGTCATATTAGGTTTATGTGTGTTGTTTTGGATATAAAATCTTATGTATTGTGTTTAACACTTATTCTTTCAATTATCAATATTATGCATCTTTTCTCTTGGCTGCACTGTCCAGCCGTTCTCTTCCTCCTTCATTTCTTCAATTTAATTCTTCCTCTTTTCTATCAGACTCCTTCATTCCTCTAATGATCTAGGATCTTACATAAGCTCCCCTTTAATTCGGATTGACAAGCTGGAGACCATTGTTTCTTTTGCTTCCATCGTCGATATGGGCTCAGTAGCTTCATTTGCTCCAGACTCCTTTTTAGGGCACAGTTAAAAAACGATTTTATAACGTTTCTAAAATCTTAAAATACCTGTTTTTTGGCGATTTAAATATGTGTAAAATTTGGGCGACTTTTATTTTTCAAATAATATGATATTTGATTGATGAAAACCTTAAATTTATATTTTTAATATTTCTGGATTCAGTTAAGCATTGGTGGGTGTGTTTATTGTTTTATTGCTATTTTGGCTACAGATGGACAGGCTTATAAATTCTCCAGGTTGTCTTTTGGTGAAAGGGACAATAAGGTGGAAACCGATATGATTATGGTTAGTTACAGGCTTTGTCTTCGTGGCTAGTGCACTAAATTGTCTGTGTTGGCTTATCGTCATTCTCCCGATCGACAAGGATCAGTGTCGATCGGCTAGTTATGTGACGAGCGGTGGGAAGGTTCTCAACGAGCATGTGACGAGCGGCATTGGAGAGTGATGAAGCGGTGACGATCGGTATGAGGTTCCAGCCTTGAGAGCGGTAAAGCTTCGGTGACGGTCGGTCACTGGAGGAGGTATACTGAGTATGGTCTACAAAGAATCGGGCCTTAGGGTTTAACCCTAAAAGCCCATAGGCAACCATTATATAATAGGGTTAACCGCCTTAATGATAACCTAATCATCTAGGGTTTATCAGAAGATAGCAGAGGAGCACGAGAGGGAGCAGTTCTTGGTTTAGGACATTCTTGTGTTTGATTTAAGTTGCACAAGAACTCGATAGTTCTTGTGACTGTAATCTTTGTGTTATTTTCGTGATAGTGGATTGACCAGGAGGTGGTCCGTGGTTTTCTCCCGGTACTCGGGTTCCACGTAAAAGTTTTCTGTGTTCTTATTCCCATTCCGCATCTGATATTTGCTAAGTTTAATCAGCAAAACGAATCGTAAATTCCATTAAAAACTAACAAGTGGTATCGGAGCTCTTGGTTATCTGGTTACAGGTGCAGCAGAAGGATTTTTGCTCAGTGTTCAGATTTCAGAGACTGAAGATGGAGGATTCTAGTGTACCGATGATTAAACTCACGTCGGCAAATTATTCCATCTGGAAGGTGAAGATGGAGGACCTGTTGTCCTGTAAGGATTTGTGGGCGACGATTGATCCGGCAACACCAGAGGGGACAGAATCGCAGAAATGGAAATTGATGAACAAGAAGGCGCTGGCGTATATCAGGTCTTGGGTGGACCTGTCGTTGTTTCATCATATTGGAGAGTTGACAGAGCCGAAAGCCATGTGGGACAAACTACAGACAATCTGTGAGAGANTGTTGGCTTATCGTCATTCTCCCGATCGACAAGGATCAGTGTCGATCGGCTAGTTATGTGACGAGCGGTGGGAAGGTTCTCAACGAGCATGTGACGAGCGGCATTGGAGAGTGATGAAGCGGTGACGATCGGTATGAGGTTCCAGCCTTGAGAGCGGTAAAGCTTCGGTGACGGTCGGTCACTGGAGGAGGTATACTGAGTATGGTCTACAAAGAATCGGGCCTTAGGGTTTAACCCTAAAAGCCCATAGGCAACCATTATATAATAGGGTTAGCCGCCTTAATGATAACCTAATCATCTAGGGTTTATCAGAAGATAGCAGAGGAGCACGAGAGGGAGCAGTTCTTGGTTTAGAACATTCTTGTGTTTGATTTAAGTTGCACAAGAACTCGATAGTTCTTGTGACTGTAATCTTTGTGTTATTTTCGTGATAGTGGATTGACCAGGAGGTGGTCCGTGGTTTTCTCCCGGTACTCGGGTTTCACGTAAAAATTTTCTGTGTTCTTATTCCCATTCCGCATCTGATATTTGCTAAGTTTAATCAGCAAAACGAATCGTAAATTCCATTAAAAACTAACAAGTGGTATCGGAGCTCTTGGTTATCTGGTTACAGGTGCAGCAGAAGGATTTTTGCTCAGTGTTCAGATTTCAGAGACTGAAGATGGAGGATTCTAGTGTACCGATGATTAAACTCACGTCGGCAAATTATTCCATCTGGAAGGTGAAGATGGAGGACCTGTTGTCCTGTAAGGATTTGTGGGCGACGATTGATCCGGCAACACCAGAGGGGACAGAATCGCAGAAATGGAAATTGATGAACAAGAAGGCGCTGGCGTATATCAGGTCTTGGGTGGACCTGTCGTTGTTTCATCATATTGGAGAGTTGACAGAGCCGAAAGCCATGTGGGACAAACTACAGACAATCTGTGAGAGAAAGAATATGCAGAACAAAGTTGGTACAATAAAGAAGCTAGTAAATCTCAGATATGCCGATGGGAGTCCAATGGCGGAACATCTGAATAAGTTTCAGGACCTGGTGAATAAGTTGACTCGGGCAAATTTGAAACTTGACGATGAGTTGCAGGCGCTATTGGTTCTTGGGACACTGCCTGATACTTGGGAAACTTTGGTGGTGACTTTGAGTAATTCTACACCAGTGTTGTCGTTATCAAGAATTGTTGAGAGTCTTCTGAATGAAGAAGAAAGGAGAAAAGAAACAAGCAAGGACGGTCGGGGTACTCTGGCCGATGCTACCGATCGACAGGGACGTGGGTCCAGTCGATCGTCAAAACAAAGGTGGAGAAGCAAGTCACGGGGAGGTGACAAGCCGAATGAGGGGAATCCTTCAGGTGTTGAAGGAAGAGCCTGTTTTCAGTGTGGGGTCGTCGGACACTTAAAGAAAGACTGTGTCCATTTTAAAAGGTCCCAGGAAGTGCACAAGAAGAAGGGCAAGAAGGAGGCTGAGGAGGCCAACATGCTGGGCTCGCAGGGTGACGAGCTTATTGTCCTATCTCTGGAGGAGATGAACTTGTCACAAGGGGGATCGGAGGAGTGGGTTTTTGACTCAGCTGCCTCTTACCATGCAACACCAAATCGTAGCAGCTTCAAGTCTTATACTGCTGGAGATTTTGGGATGGTGAAGATGGGAAATTCTAGTGCATCGCCGATCGTGGGTATCGGATGCATAGAAGTGACGACCAACACGGGGGTGAAGCTCGTGTTAAACCAAGTTAGACATATTCCCACATTACGATTAAATTTGCTTTCCGGGAATGTTTTTGATCTTGATGGGTATACAAGCGTGTGCGGAAATGGCTCGTGGAAGTTGAAGAGAGGGTCACTGATCGTTGCGAGCGAAGTGCTGCAACGGACCCTGTACAGAGCTTGGGTGTCGACCGTCATGAAGTCGATCGATACAGTATCGACCGTGGTGAAGGCGATCGCCACAACTGAGTCTGATATATCTCTGGATACATGGCACAAGAGATTGGCCCACCTGGGAGCCGAAGGGCTTAAACATTTGACGAAGGATGGACTTCTGTCGAACGGCAACTCTGTGCTTAGCNCTCTTACAAGATTATCCTCGCTGCGCTGCTCCTCCTGCTCGGAGCTCTGACTTTCGAGGTTGAAGCTAGAGTAAACCCTAATGCAGAAATGATCGCTAGGCACGAGCGTTGGATGGAACGATTCGGACGTGTTTACAAAGATGAAGCTGAAAAGGCGAAAAGATTTGAAATATTCAAACGTAATGCTGAGCATATAGATTCTGTAAACGCAGCTAATCTCTCTTATAAGCTCGGTGAAAACGCGTTTGCTGATTTAACGAACCAGGAATTCCGAGCATCAAGAAATAAGTACACGGGGCATCATGCACGCTGTGCTACGCCGTTCGATTACGAGAATTTTGATCTACAAGCTGTTCCTTCTAAAGTAGATTGGAGGAAAAAGGGAGCTGTAACTCCTGTTAAGGATCAGGGCAATTGCGGTAGTTGCTGGGCTTTCTCAGCCATCGCAGCTACAGAAGGAATACACCAAATCAAAACAGGCAAACTCGTATCATTATCGGAGCAAGAGCTCGTCGACTGCGATAAAACGGATTACGGTTGTGAAGGAGGGTATATGCAAAATGCATTCGCATTCATCATTAAAAACGGTATCGCATCCGAATCAAATTACCCTTACACCGCCACTGACGGGAAATGCAACAAGAAGAAAGAGAAACCTATCGCTGCGACACTTAAAGGATTCCAAAATGTTCCTGTAAATAACGAATCCGCATTACAGACAGCAGTTGTGAATCAACCTGTTTCAGTCGCAATCGATGCAAGTGGAGACGATTTTCAGTTATATGTAAGTGGAGTTTTCGGTGGATCATGCGGGACTGATTTGGATCACGGTGTGACTGCGGTTGGATACGGAGGCAGTGGTTCGGGAAAATATTGGATAGTGAAGAATTCATGGGGAACGAGCTGGGGAGAATCGGGATACATTCGGATGAAGAGGGGAGTCGGGAAAACCGGCATTTGCGGAATCGCCATGGATGCTTCTTACCCTACAGTTTAATGAAGGTCACTTATTGCAGGCAATGAGGCTTTTTATTCTATCAAGTGTTATTGCACCATCAATTCCATTATGTACTGAACTTATATCATTAAAATAAATCAACTTTATTTACTTATAAAAGGAGATATATCATTCAAAGATTTGGTTATTAAAAGTGCTAAATAAGGCATAATATCAATATAGAGGAAATGTATTAATAAATAATACCTTACACAACTAATGCATCAAGAAGAATAATAGCCATACAAACATTGAGCTAAGTTTGTTTAACTCAAACTTTTATACTTCTAACTATAATTTTTCCATATAATAATAATTATTATTATTATGATCAAAAAAATAAAATAAAATAATTATTTTTAATTTGAAATTCAAGGTATTATAGAACCCAATAATGACTATATTAATTATGAGAAAGACTAATTAGAAAAACGCCCATTGGGCTATTATGACCTCTTTTAGTGCTCGTGTGACTGTCTCTTATAAATTAAGGATTGAAAGCGTGTTGTCTACAAATTATCGAATTTATAATCAAAATTTATTATTACAATATATACTCTAATATATAATTGGAATGTAAAAGTGTTCCGCATGAAAATATTTTAAATTGTATAATTTAAAAGTATTATGAGTAAGTGTAGAATGAGAATCCAGTTATTATATAAGAGGAAAGTTATGCCCATTAATTGTAAATATAACATTATAATTTTAATATTGAAAATAATATTTTGTTAATAATATTTTTTAAAATAACATAATAAAAATGTTAAATGTCCAGATTCATTGAAAATGGAAAAGAACAAGTAAATATGAACGCTAAACTAAAAAACAAAAAAATTCACTATTGTGTAAATAACAAATTATTGATTTTTAAAGAAATATAATTATGTAAGTTACAAAGAAAAATACATAATTTATTTTAAAAATCAAGGGTTCAAAAATTAGATTACATTATCAATCATATTTTACAACTAAAAGTTTAGAATGTAGATGTTTTATTTGAATTAAAAAAAGTTGTGCTAAAAGTTTTATTAAATCAAATATCTAAATTGGGTGAGCATTCGGTACAAATACCAAACAAAACCAAATATTGAAATATCGAATATCAAATTATCAACAAAATTAAATATCGATTCCAAACCAATATATTTTTGATACTAAATTGAAATATCAAAATAATTTTGATATTTCGTTATTAGTACCAAATTACCAAAATTAAAAGCACATAGAAAAAATAATCAATAATATCTTATATATGTCTAAAGTCAAGTATATAAAAAAATATCTTAAAAAGGATAAATTGAGTTATTGATCACATTGTCAAAAGTTTTGAAAACAAATACAAAAATAATTATAATAAAATAATTGATAAATTAATAATTTATTCATGTATCCCAATTTTTGCTCAGCTATGTATGCCCAGTTAGGGCAGGAGTTGCAGGCCAACTAATTTGGAGGACATTAAAGTCAAAATGGTCAATTTGCACATTTAATTCGCCACTATTCCTAAAGATTTTCCGTGTTTATATATTATGCACAATCTGAAAAGGGCAAAAAATATTTATTATAGAATATTGAAAGTTGACAAAATTACCCACACATACCGACCGATCAATGACAGGGATAAGTTTTGGATATGACTGGGATACTACCAGTTTTACTTTAGAGATAAATTTTTTAAAATTAAATAAATTTGGTATAATTATATCATATTTTAAAATAATTATAATAATTTAGGCTAGCTTTGAAAAGTGAACAATAAAGTGTTATTTTCAAATATTACTAAATTAACTACTACTATCCTGTAACCACGTGGCTCTTTTCCACGTGGCTTTTAAGGTGTATGACCACGTGTTAAACCTGGTTTAAGATTATTGAGCCTGAAAGTAATTAAAGAAAACTAAAACAGCAAAAGAGATCAACATTGGGATAATGACTAATTAAAACTTTTGAAAAATGGCGCCTGCAGATAACTTGATCTACTTGCTTAGGCCTTCAGACAATGCACTTTCAGATATTTTGATTCTGTATATATATATTCTGAATCCCACTTGATTTCTCACAACTTCTTTCTTAATCTCTAGCATTAAAAGCGCATCAGAAGATAACGGCGTTGAAGTTTGCTTCTTTTTTTGATGTTGTGCTTTTTCTGCTGGTGCTGTCGCCGTACAAAACGGAGGGCCGAGAACACCTTGATGTGAGGATGATTGGTAGACATGGAAGATGGATGGAGCGATACGGCCGTGTTTATAAAGATGAAGCTGAAAAGATTGAAAGATTTGAGATTTACAGGCGTAATGTGGAGTATATCGATTCTGTTAATGGCGCTGGGCTTTCTTACAAGCTTGGTGAGAATGAGTTTGCGGATCTTACAAACAGTGAATTTCGTGCTTCGAGAAATCGGTATACAGGGAAGGATGAGGGGAATGAGTTATTTCATGGAAACTTGACTCATTTGAAGCTTCCATTGAAGGTTGATTGGAGGGATAATGGAGCTGTTACTCCTGTCAAGGATCAAGGAAATTGTGGTAACAGTTGAATGAACTTTTGTTCCACAGAAAATCAACAAGTTGTTAATTAACATTCTTAATGATGCAGGTTGTTGTTGGGCATTTTCTGCCATTGCTGCACTTGAAGGAATCAACAAGATCAAGAAAGGCAACCTTGTCTCGTTTTCAGAACAACAGTTAGTTGATTGCGATAGACAGAAGAACGATGGCTGCAATGGCGGTTTCATGGATTATGCATTTGACTATATGATGAAGCACGGTATCACGACGGAATCAAAGTACCCGTATCGAGGTAAACGTAAAGCTTGTGTCAACAAGAACATATCTTCATCTACGGCGAAAATCACCGACTACGTGAATGTTCGTGCAAATAACGAGACAGCATTACAGAGCGCAGTGGCCAATCAGCCTGTGTCTGTGGCGATTGATGCAGGTGGGGATGACTTTCAGTTTTATTCCGGTGGAGTTTTTACAGGACGTTGCGGGACGAATTTGGATCACGGCGTAACTGTGATTGGATACGGAAGCGATGGTGGCAATGAGTATTGGATTGTGAAAAACTCTTGGGGAAGGTATTGGGGAGAAGATGGGTATATTCGGATTCAAAGAGGTGTTGGGAGTAAAGGAAAATGTGGAATTGCTATGGAAGCTTCGTTCCCAATAATGTAACACACAGACAAATTAAGATCTGCTAGAATTGTGGAATATTATCCATTGAATGTTTGTAATACAAAGAAATCATTCAATCTTTTCAAATGTAACAGTCGCCGCCAATAAAGGCTAATCTCCGGCGCTTCATGTATTTTGTTTATTGGGGAAAATTTCAGATTCCGACGAGGCTGAACCGAAACCCCCTCTGTCTCAAGGCAAATAAGAGGAATCAGGAATTCTGGAACCAATTCAAGGTCATAGAATTCTTGGTAGTCAACTTTATACCACCCACCTTCTTCTTCACCTTGATTACTTGCAGAGAAGGTGTTAATTCGAATATTTCAGCTGCTATAGTGAAAGGGGATTTAACACCAGCTCTTGATCCTTAAAATTCACTCTGCAATCCCTTGTCCTTACAGTAAAGCTTACAACTTTAGCAATTTCTTACAGATTGGATATGATAGTGGAAAAGAGTGCACCATGTTAAAACTAAACTCAAAGATATGATAAGTTATTCTAAAAAAGTAACTACAAAATTAGATAGGTAGTTTTCTTGTATTAGATAAGATTTAGGATTTTTATATAAAAATGTATGATCAAATGTAATAGACAAGGAAAAGTAAAAGAAGTACCTTCAAATTCCAAAAATTCAGTCCGCATGTTTCTTTCATTGGAGCATTTCTTCAAACACTTGGAGTGCACAATTTGATGAATCTTTAAAGGCTGTTTTTGATAATCAAACATAACCATTGTACCTGCAAACACAAATCAACAAAAGAATATATCACAATCTTCCAACACACCAAAAACTGTTATATTTCTAGAATAGGACAAAATTATATTAGGAGTATACTCGTAAATGAAAATTATAAAACACTCAAAGAAATCATTTAGTATTGTCCATATTCCATTTTATAAATCAATTGCCTCACCCATATGCAGTATCCTCAAACAGCCTGATAAATCGGACCCCCGAGAATGTTGGGATTTGGAACGCGTCTCAGAATGGAGAACTAAAGCTTGATATGCTCAATCGACCAGATCTTAAGAATCCTCTCTTGTAAATTACCTTAATCCCCACGCGCTAACCGGTTTTCACGTTCCTCGCGAGATATACCTTCGCGAAAGTTCCATGGCCGAGAAGCTTCCCAATTCTTACCACCCAACAACAATCCCTTCTTCATCTCCTTAGATTTGGGGACATCGATTGACGTGGAGGCAGTGGCTGCCGCAGCTGTCATAATCCCGCAAGCAAAATCCACACAAGGGCTTCCTGATTTCGTCAGTCATTAGAGATTAATTAACTAAAATAGTAATTAATTAGAAATGCCTAAAGATTCATAATTGACCATATTTGATATTGATCAATATGGAAGCTTCCTTAATCTTTTGGAGAAATATCATAGCTTCCTTGACTAAGCTTTATACATGATTTCATTGTTATTGAACCAAGAACACACTCTAATAATCTAAAATTAATTGATAAAACTCAATTCATTCCTTATCTCTCCAATTCCTCCTTAGGTTTTATCTCATTCAAAAATGGCTTTTCCATTCTGTTAATTACAAGCAGAATTAAGGAAATAGACATCATTAACAAGATTGTGTGATCCCCTTTCTACATTTCTTTGCCGAATAAGGGAGTGAATATTTGTTGAGAAAACAAGTAAGAAAATGGAGAAGCGACAATGAGAGCTAGGAAACAATTTTCGAAATTTCTACTTACGAAAACTGACATACACAATCAACCCATCATATTTCAAATGTAGAACTTGCGTAAATAGTTTTTGCAACTTCTAGTTACCAAGTAAAGTAAAATACCAATCCCGCCATAAATTTGGTATATCATATTATTAGTTTTTACATAAATATAAAAATCTAATTCTATAGATTTGTAATAAGGTAAAATTGAAAAAGTAAGAAAATAAATAAGAAACCTTTGTTATTTTTAAATTAATTATTAAATTAGTAACTTGATAAGTTATGCAATTGTTGTGAATTTATAATTCATTTAGATTTAACTTAATTTTTTTAAAAAATTTATGATATATTTTAATAATTTTTATGTTTACTGTTATGTTAATAATTAAATTATATTTTATCATATATTATGATTATATTAACTTATAAAAAAGTTATAAATTATAAAACTATAATAAAAGTATTTACAAAATTCTCGGAATTTTCTAAAAAATAACATATTACAAATCATAAATAGTATTGTATCACAAATTATATCACGTATATCATAAAGTACTTACTCAAAGAACAAAATTTGACCGTTAAGGGATGTAAACGGGAGGGAAAAGATAGGATCTCATGAAATGACTATAAAGACCTTCATGCGTGATAAAGTGGCACACTATAATTGGAGGGACTGAGTTAAGGGGAATTATTTTGGCATAGAAGATAACCGTTGGACTTGGTCTGCCAGCTGGACAAAAATATGACCGTTTGGAACCCCAACTTCATATCTCAGGGACTAGTATAAATACCTGGAAATTGAAAAATCTAGTTACGAATCCCTAACGCTGAATCTCTCTCTCTCTCTCTCTCTCTCTTCTGTTTAGAAATTGTCCTGTAAAATTCACTGAGGCTTTTTATCGAACAGATGGGTGAAGTGAAAGACGCACATATAGTTGAAATTCCGGTCGATGAAGATAGGCAAGAAGAGGCTACCTTTATGGACGGCGCCTCCGCTGCTCGCCACCACCCGTTGGCGGAGATCTCCAGAAGCCCCGGGCATCTTCTCCTCTTGAAGCTATGGCAGAGGGAGGAGAATCTTGTGAGCCGTAGACTGGCTGCGAAGGAATGTAGAAAGGATGCAATCCGGGGGGAGATCTTCCAGTTATGCTGCTTCTTCTTCCTATTCCATGGCATATTCTTCTCGATACTCTTCACTTCTTCCAACGCTGATAGATGCAGGAAGTGGTGGATTCCTTTTGGTATATCTTTTTGCGTTTCTTGTGCTACTGTTTTTCTTGTGCAGGTGAAGCTTTACATGTATTGGAAAGCGGATGAGCAACTGCAGAATGAGCGAGCGGAGGGACGGACCTTGACCAGGTGCATTCAAGAACTGAGGATGAAAGGAGCGAGGTTTGATCTGAACAGGGAACCGGGAAATGGGAAGAAATTGAAGAGCTCGAGCGTTGAGATAAAATGGAGGCCTCTCCGTTGGTTTTCCATGTATAGAGTGACTGTTTTTGTTGTTTGTTTTGCAGGTTTGATGCTCTGTTGTTGCAGATTAATCCTCTGCTCGTGATCCATATACAAAATGATACAAGGATCTTGTGAATCTCACACAAGGAATGAAGCACCGTTGTCCGATGAATCATCCTTTCACAACAGTCTGAGTTAGAAGAGAAACAGCCATGGCTGCGGCTTCTGAGTTTTTTTCATTTTTCAGTCTGTTTTTAAGGCTGGGAACTTGAGTTGTGATGTAGGGGAGATATCTTTCGAGTGTATTGTGAGAACAAAAGGATCATAATATATTTCACATTATAACCCATTCAACGGTTCTTCTTTTGCTAACTTTGTACATAAAAATATAATTAATTTAGTTCATAAAAGTTATGATGACAAAATTAATTGTTTTGAATTAGTATTTTATAATGCAATTTATTTAATTGTGAATTGTAATCATGTATATAGATATCAAGGAATATGAACATGAACCTCAAAAAATACATTTATCTCATGTCAACTAAGTATCGTAAGTAATATGCTCCCGGTTGTTCAATCATTTGATAACCAAGAATTTTATTTCTTCATCACCATGGAATCAACAGAAAATGAGAGCTTTAGTTTCGTCTCAAAGGATAGGGAAATGAAAAACATAAAGTTTTGTCATTTTGGATCACCCGTATAAAATTTGTGTTCCATAAATATTTAAAATTCCATTTTAAATTTTGTTGAAATTCGGGTGTTTTTTTAAAATTTGTATGTTTTTAAAAAACATGATATTATTTTTTCTCGAATTGAAAGTAGGATTACAGAGTTTTTTTAAAAAAATCCTATGCAATATTTCAATCCTAGAATATGTATTAAATAAATTTTGTATTTCTATTATGACTAAAGATATTTATTGTTATTACAATGTGACATTACAATAAAATGTGTAATCTATATAACTTTATTCTTATATTTATTTTAAATTTTCTATACATGTTTTATATAATTTCAAAATTTATATATGTGATTGTTGGGATCCTTATACTTGCTGCTTTATTTTGTAGCCATTTCATTGAGGAATTTTGAAGACGAAATATGGAGATCACCGTGGCTACCGAGTTCGGAGATATTTTAACATTAGGTGTAAGTCACGATGAAATGGTATGTTTTTTATCGATTAGGTTCTGATTAATTGGTTTTTCATTTTTTGAACAAATTAGCTCCTTACATTTATAAGATTTGTGTATTTATTTTAACCATACCCGTCTGTTGGATCGATTGGCTTGGTACTCCATAAAATTCTTCTGGATTTATGCAACTTATCTTAAAATATTTCAAACTCGAGATGTACCTCAATCGAACCAAACCTCCAATCTTAAATTTGATTATTCGAACTTGAACCGATAGAAATTTGGAATTCAATGAGCGGAAAAGTATTGGTAAATTCCATCACATCGAAAACGATAAAATCAATTATTCATAATATCACAATTTTTATAAATTAGAACTATTCTAGTTTCACAAAGATAATATTTTAACAAACCTTATATATTTAGAGACAATGTTGTTAAGTTGGAGTGTATTAAAATACAGGTGGAGAATCTGAAAGCGCTGCTTGAGGTTGAGGTTAGAAATCTAGGTTTTGGGGTTTGAGTTAAATTAGAAATAGAAATATGGGTTTGAAATGAACAGACGGGGGTGAGTATGGAGATACAAAAGTTACTGATTAATGGAACGGAGATGATGAACGGCAACAAATTGAGTCGTTTTGGTGTTGGTCATGGAGATATTATCGCCATGAATTTTGATGCTTCGTCTGATGTCAATGATAGGTTTTTCTTCTTATTTAATAAATATATCGTCTCTGTTAAACCTATTTGCATCACTCATTATTTGTTTTCAGGCAACAAGGACGACGATCCAGCAAACCTGTGAGTTTTTTCTTCTTCTCTTGACTTGTAGATTATAGGGATGTATTACATCTTCTTTTTATGCAGCCTTTTCGACCCCCTCCTAATTGGGACAACAGTATAAGAGATAATCTCCAAGCAGCAAGGAACCTTGATCCTGATGGTTTCTCAAAAATGGTGCCTAATTCATTTTACAATATTATTTTGGTGGAAAGTAAACTAGTTGATTTAGTCTCCAAAGTTTTTAAATTTTATCTCCTTATAGAAAAAATAGCCTCTATAATTTGAGAGTCAATTTTATAATATATATTAAACTTTAAATACTAAATTTGTCAAAACAACCAAGTTTGAAGATCAAGTTGAAAATTATTTGGATCAATTTTATCATACAGATTAAGTTTAAGTATTTTGTTCAAACATTACAAGGTATTGAGAAATGTTTTGCAATCAAAACACCATAGGTTATTACTACGATCATGAAACTTTATGTATCAAAATTATCAAATAAAAGAAATTGTGATGATTCTTTTTGCTTATCGCCCAATTAATTTTGAATGCTAAGCTTCTCTTATTTCAGCCAATGGTGTACATAGAAATAAAAATCAACAATGCTCCAGTGAAGGTTAGTTATATTTCTTTTTTCTTTCTTCCATAGCCATTATTACAGTTTGAAGTGTTGTATGTAACAGGCTCTAGTCGATTCCGGAGCACAGTTCTCTATCATATCTAAAGATTGCGCTAAGCGTTGTGGAATCTATAACCTTATGGATACAGAATTCAGAAGAATGGCTCGTGGAGTTGGAACAGCTGAACTTCTAGGGAAGATTCATTTTGTTCCACTTAAGGTAACACAAAAAGACAACATTATTACATTTCTTCATGTTAGAAAATGGAATCTTCTTACAAGTGAATCTGAGTTAGATGGGGAATATGCTTGGTCCAGTCAACTTCTACGTATTGGATACACAAGATCTGGATTTGATCTTCGGTCTCAATATGCTTCTTAAACATGAAGTAAACCCTATTTTAGCATTATCTCTAATTTCTCGGTTTTGAATAATATTACTTGTATTTTATCTAGTGTCGTATCGATTTCAAAGATAATTTGATCAGGCTCGGAGATGGATCTGTCGTCCCATTTCTTCGACGTATATTCTATTCACTATTAAATCAAATCAAATTTGAAGGACTTTTTAAAAAAATTATATTTTTGAAATAATTGCAGAGAGCGAAATCCCACAAAACTTTTTTGTGGCAACGCCAAAGGTCGAAGATAAAGAGGGAAGTGATCTTTAAACAGCAAGGTAAATCATTTGCATGAGTAGGTAATTAAAAAATGAGCTTTCTTAATTAATATATAATTTGTAGGGTGCTTAATGGGCTTAAGATTCGGTTTGGCCCAATATTTCGCCTTATTTAGTTTTCTACTCGTGAAAAGAAGAAGTATTTAGTATTTATCTGTTTTTCTTGATGTTATAATACAATCATTAAATTGTCATTTTTAAATTCGTGGTTTTACTCTTATTTTTTGTTTTTGATATAATGAAAATTATAAAGAATATTTTTTATTTATTTGTTGTTTGGGGCACGCGGCTCACACGCCACCCAAAGAACAAAAATCTCCATCGCCCTGAAACCGAACGATTTTTGGATTCTTATCTACGTTCCGCTCTGTGGTAAATCGGTTGTCCTGAAGTGTTGCTGATGGCTCTTATTACAAACGGAGTATTGCCAATTGCAAATCAACGCCTTTCTGAAACTCGTAAACAGGTTTGGTTTTATTGCCCTGTCAAATACCCTGTTCCCAGAAACTCTAATTCAAGATCTTCGCTCAAAGTTAGGGCTGACGTGGGTTATGAATCAAAGACAAGTCTTGATTCCTTGAGTAAAAGTTCTTCGGGTGATGAGGATGACCCACTTCAGAAATTCTTGAAAAGGGATTATAAATGGGGTTTTGCTGAAGAGATAGATTCCTTCACGATTCCAAAGGGTTTATCTGAGGAAACGATTAGGTTGATTTCTTCTAGAAAGAATGAACCCAATTGGATGCTTGAATTCAGGTTAAAGTCGTATGAGAAATTTGTTAAGATGAAAGAACCCAAATGGTCTGATAATCAATACCCTAAAATTGATTTTCAGAATATTTGTTATTACTCTGAGCCTAAAAAGAAAGAAACTTTGAATAGTCTTGATGAGGCTGATCCAGAGCTAATTAAATATTTTGATAAGCTTGGCGTGCCTTTGAATGAACGCAATAGATTGGCTAATGTTGCTGTTGATGCTGTTTTAGATAGTGTTTCTATTGCTACTACTCATAGAAAAACTTTGGAAAAGGCTGGTGTTATATTCTGTTCGATTTCTGAGGCTATACGTGAATATCCGAGTTTAATTCAGAAGTACTTGGCTAAAGTCGTCCCTGCTGATGATAATTTCTATGCTGCTTTGAATTCAGCTACTTTTAGTGATGGTTCATTTGTTTATATACCTAAGAATACCAAATGTCCAATGCAAATATCTACTTATTTTAGGATAAATGCCATGGAAACAGGGCAATTTGAGAGAACACTGATAGTTGCAGATGAAGGGAGTTTTGTGGAGTATTTAGAAGGTTGTACTGCTCCGTCTTATGATACGAATCAGTTGCATGCTGCAGTTGTCGAATTGTTTTGTCATGCTGGTGCTGAGATAAAGTATTCTACAGTTCAGAATTGGTATGCTGGTGATGAAAACGGACGTGGGGGGATTTATAATTTTGTTACAAAGCGCGGAATTTGTTCTGGACCTCGATCGAAAATTTCGTGGACGCAAGTTGAGACAGGTTCTGCTATTACTTGGAAGTACCCTAGTGTGATTCTTGAGGGAGATGACTCCATTGGAGAGTTTTATTCTGTTGCACTTACAAATAACTATCAACAGGCAGACACTGGAACAAAGATGATACACAAGGGAAAGAACACTCGAAGTAGGATCATATCGAAAGGAATTTCAGCTGGGCATTCTAGAAATTGTTACCGAGGGCTCGTTCAAGTGATGTCTAATGCCGATAATGCCAGAAACTCATCGCAGTGTGATTCGATGCTGATCGGCAACAATGCTGCAGCAAACACTTATCCTTACATTCAGGTGATGAACATTTATTTTTTCATGAATATCATTCGATTGTTACCGGTTTTTGTGACTGTGATATCATTGGTTATGTGAACAGACAAAGAACCCGAGATCTCGAATTGAACATGAAGCAACAACATCAAAAATAGGTGAAGATCAGCTATTTTATTTCCAACAGAGAGGCATTGACTATGAGAAAGCAATGGCTGCAATGATCTCTGGGTTTTGTCGGGATGTATTCAACGAACTGCCGGATGAGTTTGGAGCGGAGGTGAATCAGCTAATGAGTATAAAGCTTGAAGGATCTGTTGGTTAACCAGGTTGAATGATTCATTCTGATAAATATTATGTCAAAGTTTATGTACATTGATAGAATTTTGTGCCTCTATAAAAGTAACACAAATCTGTATTTATATTGTTTCTGAGTAGAGTTATCTATAAATAACGCCGTAGTTCTCATACCTGTTGTGATTTATTACGGAGCCATTCGCCAACTAACAATGACGGCGACGGCAAACTTGAATCACCATCGGAAAACTAACTTGTTCAAACCGTTTAATGACAAAAGAGAAAGCGTGTTATTTTCTTTTTAAAAAATTAAAGCCCAAATATCTTCAAGCCCAACAACAATGTAATAACTAATATGGCCTGTTACTTGGAATCGGTTGGTTAAGTTAAATTTGAATTCAAAATAAACTAACATTGAGTTTTTTTTAATGTATTTTAGGTTCTCAAGTAAATAATTATAATATATAATATTTTTCAATAATTCAAAAACTAGGATTGAACTTGAGTTGTATACAAACCTAAAATTATTTATTTTATTTTCAAATCTTAACAAACTTAATCTATTCAGAATGGAACTTGAGCTTGATTTGGGTGGACCCAATAACCATATTATTTAAAAATAGTTGTTAATAAATGATAATTTAAAATTAAATCAAATCTTACAATTACATTAAATGTAAATGACTTTCCCTATTCTGCTGCATGCTTGCAAAGTCACTTTTAATGGCACAAATATATAAATTTATTTTAAGTATATAACCATTGAGATAAGGGCATTTTGGTATTCAAACTTGTTCATGCTAATTTGATCCCTAATGGCTAATTGTGATCATATCATTTAAAAAAAACCATTAATTTTATGTGAATATATTGACTTCCTAACTAATAATATAAAAATACCAATACCCAGAAGCGATTCAATTTATTTTTTTTAGTATTTAGTAATTCACTTATTTTCCCATTGTGTGAGCATATTTAAATTAATTTAATTTAATTTAATCCCCTAAATCGAATGGATAAAGACATCTCATTCAAAAGTACTCCAAATGTTCTTCAAAGTTCTCATGAAATGTCAAACCATTTCACATCTTTCCAAAAAAGCTTGTCTTATTTATTCTTAAATCCAATCCAATAAAATGTTGTTTTTAATGTCACAGTAATTACGGGTTTGTTAACTATAGATATAAAATGATTAATCGAATCTAACCCGATCAGATCGTAAGCAGTGACCACATGATGATGCATTTAGATGTATCTACGTAGGGGATGATGCCCTTTGACCAAAAACACCCACAAATTTTGATGATTAGCCCTAATAGACTTGTTTAATAACCATTATTGATTAACCAAACACCTCGACTTTGAAACACTGTTCTACTTACTACCAACAAAACCCTTTCAAATTACTATGTTTTTCTAAGCATTTGATAATAAAGGTTTTGAATGGACATTAACGAACCTAAGCGTCATTAGAAGGACACGTGGATAGCCCCAGTGTCGTCGGAGCAGGTAAAATATAACCAAAATATGAATAATTATAAAACTCATTCACACTTGTTGTCATAATGAGAAATAATCTCTGTTTAATTTCTACTTTATACAAGAAATCGACAACTCGGGGTTCATTATTTTTATTATTAACGTCTATAAATAGGGAATGTGTATTTGTCTGAATTTGAAAAAGTTTGGTCATCTTCTTGTCCGAACTCTATTGAGAATGGGAAGATGGCCTTGTTGTGATAAAAATGGACTCAAGAGAGGGCCGTGGACAGAGGAGGAAGACGATAAGTTGATTCGGTATATTCAGGAACACGGAC
The DNA here is from genome assembly GCA_009725065.1 of Utricularia reniformis. NCBI lineage: Eukaryota > Viridiplantae > Streptophyta > Magnoliopsida > Lamiales > Lentibulariaceae > Utricularia > Utricularia reniformis. The sequence goes on from RWGZ01001459.1 coordinate 59,473, forward strand.
CCGGGAATTGGAGAACCCTCCCAAACAACGCAGGTATCTTCATTATTTGATGAACCAAGGTTACAATTATTTGGAAGATTTTAATAATTACATGAATTTATTCGAATCAATCAAAAGTAAAACAAATTAGTAGGAGAATCCCTAAATTCATGGTCGGTTTTCCTTATAGTATATAATTTCTTTAGGTTTTCGATTAGATGGAAAATAAATTATGTATTGTTTGTTAACCATAACCATAATTAGGGTGTTCTAATTTTTCCAAACCATATTCATAAACTATAATTAGGTTGTCTTTATAAAAATTCAGGAATCGATGTAACTCGATAAATGAATTACATTGAAAATGTTTGGACATGAATTCCTAAAGCCTTATCTCATCATACAAATATTAGTTCAATAATTTATATACAACATGGTTATAGATGTTTTAGATAATTCTAAACTCATACTTATTTACAAATAAAATCAATATTGATTAATGATATTATTTCAGGGCTAGAAAGATGTGGGAAGAGTTGTCGTCTTCGATGGACGAATTACCTAAGACCCGATATCAAAAGAGGAAAGTTCACTTTTGAGGAAGAGGAGACTATAATTCAACTACATAGAGTTGTTGGAAACAAGTAGGATGATGATGAATGAAAAGGATCACAATTCTTCATGTTTTGATTCTCATAATGTTTTTTTCTTCTGATTAGGTGGTCAATGATCGCATCACGGTTACCTGGAAGAACGGACAATGAGATAAAGAACTATTGGAACACACACATTAGAAAGAGGCTAATGAAAATGGGAATTGATCCGGTAACACATGCTCCTCGTCTTGACTTTTTCGACTTATCTTCACTTCTTGTTACACCGCAATTCGATCTATCCAACCTTGTTCACTTACAAACCCTATTGAATTCAAACCCTCAAATGTTGAAACTTGCACTTAACCTTATGCAATCAAACAATGAAAACCATCATTTCTTATTGAATAAACTACAACAAAACCACTTATCTTTACCTCAATCACATCTTCAAACTCCTGCATCATTTTCCCAACTCCAACATAATCAGATTGAAAATGAAACAAGCCAACAAATCGCGTCGTCTTTTGATGAACGTTCCATTGAATTTTTTCAAGATACCAACTTTCACGATCTTCCTGGTTTCGAATATGGAATTCCACTAGAGGGAAGCTTCAACAGCGGCAGTAGCAGTGAAAATTGCACGAATTTAACCTTTGAATCGGGTTTTTCGAGCACCGGAGAAATGGACAATTTATGCAGTAACTTTGAACTACCAGAAGGGTTTTATTTGGATGAATTGGTGTAAGATTTTGAGTCACATATTGTCATTATGTTAGTTCTATTCTTCCTTATCATGTTGTGTATCATTAAACGTTGCATATTATATTATTCACATTATATTTCCAAAATTAACTCATTCTGAAAAGTTATAAAATATGTGGTGTCACTCTCAACCTAATCATTATTATATAATTGTAAAAGTAAATAAATTGATTGAAATATAAATAAATATCCCATATTTTAATTTTAAAATTCATTATTTAATAAAAATAACATCAATAGATACGCATCTGAAAAAATATTAATGAAAGCAAACAGAAAAAATTAAAATTAATATATCATAAACCTAATTTTCGAAAATAAGAAATATAAAAAATTATGAATAATGATGCGGAAAGTGAGATTTTTATTCAGAGCAAAAGTTATTAGACTTTCTTCCTTTCTCTTCGCCATTTCCCCAGAAAAAAGTGCTTCTTCACAGCTTCATCTTTTCATTTGAATCAAATCGCCATGAAATTACATCATTTTATTCCCATTATCTTCATTTTTCATCTTCGTTTTCATTGCTACTTCGCCGCATTACTCGCCGAGCCGTCGAACCCACTGAACCCAGAATACGTCAATACTGTTCCTGCGTTTCCTGTACAGACGCAAGCGCAGACTTGCCGCTTAGACTTGTCAACTGAGCTCTACGGTGGAGTTGCGGAGGCCTGTGGCCGAAACCTCCACCGAAGCAGGTGCTGTCCAGTTCTCGCGGCGTGGCTCTTCGCGGCGCACGCTAGAACGGCGCTTCAAATGCCAGTGTCCTCACCGCCGCCGGGATCTGACTTACCCATGATGCCAGACGACTCGCAGAACTGCGTGAACTCGCTACAGAGCTCACTGGAGAGCCGGAACATTCATATTCCTCAGCCAAACGCGTCGTGCGACGCTGTTTTGTGCTTCTGTGGTATCCGTCTTCACCAGATCGGCTCGCTTAGCTGTCCGGCGGCGTTTAACGTATCTGGGTTTGGAAGAAACGCGACTCCAACTGCCGCCTTGAGAAACTTGGAGCGAAACTGCCGTAATTCGTCCTACGCCGGTTGCACAAAGTGCCTTGAGGCTCTGCAGAAGGTTAGCTTCATAGTTTCAAAAAGTAGTGCCATGATCGGAGAATTCTTTAATTTATTAGCTCGCTATCTCTTCATTTATTTCCAATGATTGCTCATCACCTTGTCTGTAATTAATGCTCTTGTTCTCCATAATTTATTCCGTTCTGTCGGTCGGAATTTCAGCTGAAAGGCGGCGGAAAGAACGGCACTAATGTCAGTCACGGTGACGACGGCGACCGTGTGAACAGAATGCTGAACCGCGATTGCAAGCTAATGGGACTTACATGGCTTTTGGCTCGTAACAAGACGACGTATATCCCGACCGTCTCCGCCGTCCTTCGCGCCGTAATGTACAGCTCCCGGTCTGTGCACGAGTCCACATGTTCCGCCGACCAGGAGAACATGCCTCTCGCCGTTGATTCTTTACAGCTGGACAAATCGGCGGCCACCACCGTTGTTCCATTTCCAATTCCAATTCCACCCTTGCTAATTCTAGTCTTTCTCCCGTTAGCAGGTTATTATCGTCATTAGATAACTGTGCCTCAAACCTCATGCTTTTTGTATTTTGCGAAGCGATTTCGAGATTCCAGGGCGTCATCACGTGAACAATGGGGTCATTTTTGTCTTTTTATGTAAATCTCGCTTCCTTGGTTTGACTTCTAACCAAATTATTTTCTTCCTTTCCATTATTTAAATATTACGCATATTAAAGTGAAAACTATTTAAAATAAAATGGCTATTTAAAAATCGAAAGGTAAAAAGAACAGACAGCAGAAAGTGTGGTGGTGACATGAAAGGAATCTGCATTGTATGTTTGTCTTCTTGTTTAGAATTTAAATAAAATTATACATATTATTCTTATTTATAAATCAAAATTATACATACCATTTTTCATTCGGCCTACCCTAAAGATTGAGGTTCTAATTAATGGGTGTGTGAGATCCATTAATCAATATTTTAAATGTTGTATTTAACATTTTGTAACAATATGGGAAAAAGTAAGGCATATGAGAAATATGTTGAAATTAAGACCACCATGGATTTTCCCCTGTTCTGAAGTCAGTTTCCACCCATGGAACAAACACAACCTTTCCATCATCAACGTCCGCATGAACCAACGCCAGCGACTGCAAAAAACACAGTTTGATTTAAGTGTATGTGTTGGATGGGAGTTTTAACAAAGATTACCAGAGGTGCAGGTCCTCTAACAACTCTTCCTTGGTTGTTGTATTGTGAACCATGACAAGGGCAAATGAATTTGTTTTCAGCAGCATTAAATGGAACAACACATCCAAGATGAGTGCAAACTGCGTTTATTCCGTATGTTGCTAGAGTTTTATCGTTCTCTACCACCAGGTACGTAGGATCACCCTGAATGATGATCAAATCTATGATGCCATTGCATAATCAGAACAATTGGGGTGGGGGGGCATCACCTTTAGTCCCTGAGCTAGCGTCCGATCACCAGGTCCATGGGTTTTAAGCCATTCTGCTGCTATAATATCATTCCCTAACTTGTCCTTCGCAACTAAACCACCACCAGAACCTTGACCCCTGCATTTTGGATCACAAATTACAAATAACAGACAAACAATTGTTAACAGCCAATCAAATCAACACAGCCGCTCCAAACAATTGTTTCAGGTATTTAAGCTTAAAGTCCTGAAAAGTGTAAACTATACCAATAAAAACTAAACAAAATCAATATAATATGTGAAACTTACCCAGGAGGAACAAAAAAGTAGGTATAGGGCAGAAGCATCCCTCCAGTGGGAAGAGCAAGAGCGCCAAGAAGCAGCAAATTCATAAGCTCTCTTTTGCCCATATCAGGAACCCGATCAGCCGAAATACTTGTACCCATAGACCTGACAGTCATCCTCTTGCCGATGCATTTTCCTGCCGCAACTGAGTGGAGGTTCTTCCTATAGTTACCGGAGCAGATCTGATGGTGAACAGAATAAATTAGTCGAAACCTATTATCAAAACAGCAGTTGAATTGAAGTGGTGGTGAATTACCGTAGAACAAGTGACGACGACGGCCGAGAGGGCGGCGGAGGAAGCCATTAGAAGTTAACGCGGGTCTGAGAAATGATAATTTAGGCTGCAGATGAGATGATTGACGACCACAATCGCATACGGATAAGGCCATCTTCTCTGTTCCAACAACCACCCTTTCTAGTGGCTTCGACTCAGTTACGTTTTCGCTTCGGGTATTAAATTAAATTTATTTTATTTAATTGATTCTAGTAAATAAAACCGTTTTTCTAATGTTTATTTTTCTTGAAAAATATTACAATAATTATTTTGCATTAAAAATATAATGTCCTTAGGCTATGAAAAATTAAGAAAGATTTTATGATTATTAATTACAGGAGCAATATATATTCCTAAAAATACGAAAACCAATGAAACCAAAAAGGCATTTATGTCATTTTCACAAAGAACACTATTTTTCTTTAACAAACACCAAACATCACTTTTGTATATATATCTCTCTTTACAAAGTTAAAATTTTCATTTTAACAACCTTAATTTTCTAGAAAATCATTTTAAGAATCTTATTTTCTAAAAATATATTTTTAAATGTTTAATTTTAATAATTTAAATCATTTATCACTAAAATACCTTGAAACAAGAGCATGAATTTCAATTTTTTATTTTTTTATTTTGAGAATTTTGATTCTTTATTTATAAAGTATCCTGGGAGTAACACTAGATTTTCCATTTTTTATTTTGGTAATTTTGATTATTTATTACTAAAGAATACGTTTAAAATTACCATAAAACTCTGAAATAATAATTAAGAATTAAGATTAATAGAAAAAGAAATAACTAAATGATGGAAGTTTGTAAGAAAAAGAGGAGTTATAACATATGGTTGTGGTTGTTGTCTTGATTACGATGTGTGTCTGAAGAAGATGGTCACACAAACTGAAAAAGAAAAGCTGCGATCCTGTCCCTCCTCTCCTTTTTCTTTTATAAATATCAATGTTATCACACTACATTAACATATTGCTATATTATATACCATATTGGAATGGTTATATAATTTATTACTTTTTATAAATTGAAATTACCCTAAGATATGATAAATCATACTTGAATTATTAATAAAATAATAGTCATAACATGTTAAATTTCTAGAATCTAGTCAATTTACATAAGGAACGTGCTCAGATATAACGTATAAGATGGATGAGACTACATTGTAAAAGACATTAATAAGTCATTTATTATGGCCTACATTCCATCTTATAAATCAATCAATCTAAATTTCATTTTTCAATGTGGACAATAATCACAATTTCAACACACCCCTTCAATTTCAACCACCTCATAAGTTGGACTTGACAATTTAAATCGTTGGATTATCAACCGATCAATTTCATTAAATCGGACTAACTGCTGGCAAAGTCACTCTGAATTTTTCCGAACCCGCTCCGATATCATGTTAAATTTCTAGATTCATGTCAATTTATATGGAGAATGTGCTCAGATATGACATATAAAAAGGAGGAGACTACACCGTAAATGACTTGAACAAGTCATTTACTATGGTCAACATTTTCTCTTACAAACTAATCTACCACACTTTCATTTTCCAATGTGGGACAAATATCGACTATTTCAACACACCATTTTAAAACCCTATTTAAGTACAACTACCTGACAAGTTGGACTTGACAATTCAAATCTGTGGATTACCAACCGATCAATTTCATTAAACCGAACTAACTGCCGACAAAGTCATTCATGATTTTTCCGAATCCACTCCGATACCATGTTAAATTTCTAGAGTCTGGCCGAAATTATGATAGTAGTGTGCATGAATACGATGTATTAAGAGGATGAGACCACAATGTAAAATATTTGAACAAATCAATTACTATGGTACCCCTTCCTTCTTATAAACCAATCCAAATTATTTCTAAAATCTAATGTGGTACAATTAACATTTGCAACATATTCCCTCAATTCCAAATACCTAATAAATTTGGACTTGCAAATTGAAATGAATCGACCTTCCCCAGTATTGATAATCATAATTTTGATCGAACTAACTCCGATACCATGTTAAATTTCTAAAATTTGACCGAAATTATGATAGGAGTGTGCACGGATACTACGTATAAGAGGAGAAGACCACATTATAAAAGATTTAAATAAATGAATTAGTATGATAATTATTATTTTTTATAGATCAATACAAATTATTTAGAAGGTTGGATAAACCAATAAGAATTAGGAGTCTTGTTTATAGGAAACAAGACTGCCAACACCAATCTTTTCATTAACTCCACTTCAATCCCCGCAGGCTGCTTCCAGAAAGCAAACAATGTACGAATTGGAGTGTGAGAATAACAGAGGAGAAGAAGCTTCAACAATGGAGTTTGATCTTGAAAACCCATTGCCTCCTTCAACTGATAATTTGTTTCTTATAGAGCAAGATCATATGCCTACCAAAAACTACATTTTGACTCTTCAGGCTTCTCCTTCTTCTCTCACTGTTCGCAGTCGTATCGTAGATTCTATCAAGCTTCTGATACGCGATGTCGATCCTTTGTCTCAGTATCTTGCTGTTAATTACCTAGATCGGTTTCTCTCCGTTCATCCTCTCCAAGTACGACCACGTTTTACATCGTTGATTAAAATAACCCCCACCTCTTTCTAGTTGTTGAGTTTTCTTTCTGCAGGAGGGAAATTCGTGTATTTTGGAACTGGTTGCTGGTTCCTGCGTTTCGCTGGCTTTCAAGATGAGGAAAACCCAGCACTCTGTTTCTGATTTTCTGGTGAGTTTTTGTTCAAAGTGACGATTTTGTGTAAGGATCTAGAGGAGGGATTTTTTCTAACAATTTTTCTGTTAATGGGAGGAGCAGAGCGGGAGAGGTTTCATGGCGGATTCTGTGAAGATGAAAAGGATGGAGATGCTGATTCTCGACACATTGAACTGGAGAATGCGATCAATTAGTCCCTTGTCGTTTCTTAACTATTTCATGTCATTTCTCGACATGAAAGACTTGAATCAACCACTGGTTCAGACATTGAAGAACAGAGCTACCCAGATCATCTTCAAAGCTCAAACCAGTTTGTCCAAATCCAAATCATCCATTTTCACATCAGAAAATTATTGACTGCTATTTTCTTTACAGATATACAGTTGCTGGAGTTCAAACCCTCAGTTTCCTGCGCTGCGGCCATGCTCGTCGCCGGCCTCCATCTCTTCCCCGATCAGCTTCTATCTTTTAAGACTGCTATCTCCTCCTGTTCTTACATGAATGTCGTAAGTTTTACTTCCTAATTCTACGATCATTTTCTTCACCTAAATTTGATGGGTTTTACTTTACGCAGGAAGATTTAGTAGACTGTTATGATAAGATGCGAGAAATGGAAGACGAAGCGTGGGAAGAAGTGAAATCGGCGCCATTTTCGTTCAAAGTGAGCTTGGAAAATTGCATTTGTCCAAAGCGTCAAAAGATACAAGATGCTTGAAGCCTCATGCTTTTCGTTCATGGAATTTCAATAATTTAACGCTTTGGAGTTTGTAATTTGTAATGAGCTATGTTTTTAAATCCGGAATTTTTATCTAACCGGAAAATGTCTTGTTCACTAAGAATCGATTCAAATCGTGGTTCGAACTGATTTGTATCGTAAAAACTTTCAAAATATTTAATTATATCATAATTTTCATAAGATTAATAAATTATTGTGTTACTATATAAGATATAATTTCATCTATGAAAATGAAATAAATTTATAAGAATTTTGTAAGAAATAATTGAAATAATTTTATATATTACGAATATCCGTAAATGATTAAAATTGAAATAATGAAAAAATATAATAAAATATTATTTAATTATTGTATCATTTCAAAAATATAAAATACAAAACTAGAACAGTTCGAATCGGACCGTAAAATACGTATTTCACAGTCGAAACGGTTCAATCGAGTGGTTTAACCACGGTTTAAAAACAAGTTTATATTAAAATGTCCATTTCAAATTCCAATTATAAGTTACATTCTATCATAATACATATTCCTCTATCTTTATGAATATTGTTAATTGAGAGTTTAAAAGCAAAAGGAACATATTTATACATATAATGAGGATAAAAAATATAATATTGTGTTGTAAATGTAAAGTTGACCCGGACTTGAAATGGTCCCTAATGACAGTGACAGTGAAATTTGATTTGGAGTCCGAAAGCAGTAGCTATTAATGTTTTTTAATAAAAAATAGATTGACCAAGGTCAGAAGATTGGTCCTACACTCAAATAATTGACTGGAGTGTCTTGTACCAGAACAAGCTATATTGTATTCATCACAACCCCAACAAAGAAATAACTTATTGTATTTTTGTTAATTTTGTGACAATTATGAAAATAGAATTGCTTTATTTTGTCTTATTAATTATGTTATTGGCAAACATTATTAGTTCACTAAATCTTGATTTTCAAATGGTAAAAAAATTATAGAGTGTGCTTCGGGTTAATCAGCCATTTAGATTACAAAATTAGATAATGTTTAGACGACAAAAATACTATTAAGTGAATTCAAGAAAGTGGTGCCTGAGATGAGTAGTTCAAGATGTAGGGATGTTAGAATATTGTACAATAGAACAAGAACACTAGTTATGAAAGTTGAATTATTCTAGTTAATTAAATATAAATAAGCTGATTAAAGTAACACTCTCTCATGCCAGATAATATTTTCACCGCTAGTGGAAAATGCATAATACTACAAAGGTTAAAAACAAGGACAAATAACAAAAGAAAACAATCTAATTATTATATGTTAGAAAGACACACAACTCAGGTTTCATGTATGGGCATTGCCACTTTTCTTGCTTGTGACTTCCCCGCAGCCATAAATGAATGTACAATAAAATTGATTTCATGAATTATAACTTTATTTTTATATATTTAGAAAAATGGACAAGGACAAACATTTCACAATATTATAAATTGAATATACTCATTTTTAGGGATGACAATTCCCTACCCCGCTGTATATCTCGTTTTTATGATGTATATGGATAGTTAAATAGTTATCGATGTGCAATGATTTGTAAAACTATTTACCCACATTAAATGGAGTGAGTAGTGCTTTTACATATATCTGTTTCGCTACCTGCATACAAAATTTATATTTAATTAGATAAAAAAATAATCTTAGTTTTAATTTTTCATTTTCAAATGAAAAATCATTGAATATTATATAATTTTCATTACGGTGATATATGTTTACTAAACTCGCATTTTATCATGTTTGAGAGAATTAATTCATTTACTTATAATATATTAATATTTCAAAAAAATCTATAATTTTGTCCGTTATATAAATTTGACCCGTAAAACTTTTTAATTTGATATTGATATTTTTTATTTGTTTCGTTAAATATATTAAAGATTATTGATTCTATAATATTAATTTGTGTTTTGTATGAAGTATATTCAATTATTATGATATTGAATTTTTAGATTAATAAATTGAGTGATGTTTGTAATTGGTCACTGACTCTTTGAAATAGTGTAAAAACGATACCCTTATAATTTTAAAATTGTGTACAAATAACCTAAAATTTACATAATGTGCATGGTTGACCCTCAAACTTTTTAAATTTGTAAACACTATACCCTCAAAGTTTTAAAATTGCATGGTTCGCACACAAAGTTTCAAAACCGTTAATATTTAACTCTCACGTCTATTATTTTTTTGAGTTTTTGCGTAATTACCTCATTCTTTCCTCATATTGAAATTGACTAATTTTATTTACTGATTTGATATTTAGCCCCCGAGCATATTAAAGATTTTAGAATTGACCATTCGTCAAATTTGCATTATCGTATTTCATCGATTATTGATTGTAAAAATTTGATGTGCGACACATGTATAATACTCGTTGAGTGAATATTTAATTCTAAAGGTAAATTCTTACACATGTTAATTTTCAAGGTGAATTTTGAAAGTCATGATTGAAGTACATGAATGCTTACACGTTGTGAATTTATAAGGAGACAATAGATGTTGCACCGATGAATCGAAAAATCGTCCGAATATTAGGGTTATAGAACACATATTTGTTTGGGAATAAAATCCTTATTTCAAGCATTATGAAAATTATCCTATAATATAGAATTTATATAAGAAGTAAAAGTACCATGAAATATGATAACAAAACATTGTAAGATAAATTAGTATTTTAAAAAACGGATGATACATATTTCTCCGGTACATATTTATCCGAGTCAATTCTGAACACTTTAATATGTTAGGGGCTAAATATCAATTCAGTAAACAAAAAATGTCAATTTCAACATGTAGAAAGAATGAGATCAATTATGTAAAAACTAAAAAAAATAACGGATGTAAGAGTTAAATGTAAACGGTTATGGAATTTTTAGGGCCAAGTATGTAATTTTTAAACTTTAAACACTTAGTATTTATAAATTTTAAAAGTTAGAGGGTCAACTACACACATTATGTAAACTTTAGGTGCTTCGTACACAATATTGAAACTATAACTATATTGTCTTTATACTATTTCAAAAATCGTGGATCATCCCTACAATTTTCTCTTAATAAATTATAAACCAACGGTTAATCGTTAACCATTGATTTTGGTGGAATGGATAGTGAATGGATTATGAAGGAAATATTGAGGGGTGGGGTAGGGAACGAATAGGTAATAGTTTAAACGGGGTGAATAGCAGTTACTTATATAACCGTTCCGTTGTCATCCGTACTAATTTTATCATTTTAAGATTAATTATTTAAATATAGATTAATGATCTTATTAAAATATTATAGTAGATTAGACCGATTTTGATTTGGATTTTCCAGAATCAATATGTAATTATTATTAGAAACATAACTTTAACAATTTTTAAATATTTAGAGATGGAGGTTTTCATATTTTGATAGGATATTTTTTACAATATTTTAAAGTTTAGATGTCTAATTATACTATTCATATATAGTTATTAATTTCCATAATTACTATTTTTTTGTTTTTTGGGGTTTTCAAGTTTTCAGATATTTATTTATTACTTATTATTTATTTGAATCAATTGGAACTTGGAAGTTGGAACCCTAACTTCGACTGACCTTCTTCTTCTTGATGGACCATTGTTGATTGCAGTGAAGATTTAATTTTTTCGCTGTTTCTTCCGGATAAGACCCAGGCGGAGACTCGGATATTTGCGAAGACACGTTGGGGCATGAATATTCGTGAACCATCTGCGACTCTTTTCTCCACATCTTATAAGTAGGGAGGGCATTTCTAATCGCTGCTTAATTGAAGGCGATTTCGCGATTCTTTGACTTCATTTGACAGCCCTCGATTCCTTGACTTCATTTTGATGGTTATAATTCTCGGGTTTATGGCATGTTTCTGGTGCTACAAGAAACGAGAATAGCAACTTGTGTGGACTTCGACGGATCGATTGGCCTTTTAAGATCAGTCTGCAATTCGCAATCACACTACTGAATTCGCTGTTCCTGTTGCACTGAGGATCCATGGTTGAACCATCATTTAATCGGTACTACTGTAATTAAACATACAATTAAATGTCTCTATGACGTGGGTTTTTGAATTAAATTTGTTGCTTTGTAAATAGTCTGGTGAAACTTGTGGCTAGAGCTTTTTATGATGACATTACTACGAAAGGAGAAAATCAGCCAAAGAATGGAAGAAGCGACAATAAGGGGATAGCCGTGGTAGTTCTCGATGCCCTTACCAGGTTAGTTTCTTATATTTCAACCGCCCTACAATATAGTTCTAGAACTTATATTGTTCTCGATATTCACCAACAATTGTAGTACAATAAATATTCACGAAATAAAAGAGTTAGTTTAAGGATTATTTTTTTCCTTTCCCCAAGATAAGGCGTGTTCCCAATATTTGGGTTTAAGAAGGTTTGAAGATTTATTTTTGAATGTTTTTTCGAGGAATGGACTAATGTTTTACATCAGTTGCGAGAGTAGAAAATAAACTTCCTTGAGTCGGCCAAAATAGTCTCTCTAAATTGAGAACTAGTTAGTCGTATGCTTAGCTATTAATACCGTTTCCAATTCACATAGGTTCCTGCTTTATTTATTATACGCTAATAGATGTTTTTCCCTATCTCCAGGCATCAATGGGTAAGGGAAGAAGATTTGGCTAAGGACCTGAAGCTTCATACAAAGCAACTTCGTCGGATTCTCAGGTTTCTTGAAGAAGAAAAAGTAGTCACCCGTGACCATCGAAAGGAGGTTTGTTTTATTTGTTTACAGTTAAGAGTATTTCCCTTGTTTCTGGCATGCATTAAGCGTAATCTCTAATAGCACATATGATGAAATTATAACTAATTCTTGTCCTCTGAACGCTGCAAACAATGGTTTATGGTTATGATTTATAATACCACTTTGGCTATCCCCATCCACTTTTATCTCCACATCAGGTTTCACTTGTAAAAATAGTTTTCTGGCCAAAGAGTGCTAGCTGTTGTTATTATGCTAGTTTTTTCCGGTTTAATTTAATATTATTTGAGAGCTTGCAGACTGCAAAAGGTGCAAAGATATACAATGCTGCTGTTGCCGCAACTGGTGATGGTCAGCAATTTGGAAGAGAAGGAGATGATAAGCAAAAGATGCACACCCACTCATACTGCTGTCTAGACTATGCACAGGTACTCTATTGTAGTTTTTTCTTCCCTGCCCTGGCAAGAACTAGTAAGAGTGATTTTTCACTCATTACCATTTTTAGATGTAATTTCCACATCATTCGGTTTGCTTGTAGATGTATGATGTGGTACGGTACAGATTGTATCGTATGAAGAAAAAGCTGAAGGATGAACTGGAGTGCAAAAATACTATTCAAGAATATATATGTCCTAGTTGCAACAAAAGGTATTTGCTGGATGCAGTTTTTCATTTTTTGTTTTGAATCTTTTGTGTATGCTTTTATATTTGAAATTTTCTGCCTTTCCGAGTGTTTGATTTGTTTCCAAATTATATCAGATATACAGCCCTTGACGCCCTCCGTTTGATCTCACCGTATGATGAATATTTTCACTGTGAGTGCTGCAATGCAATACTTGTAGCTGAAAGTGATAAGCTGACTGCACAAGATTTGGGAGATGGAGATGATAATGTGAGAAGAAGACGCCATGAAAATTTGAAAAACATGTTGGCTAAGATGGAGGTTTGTTTGTTTGTTTTTAGTTCGTGAGATACTAAGTTGGTTCTAAAGTTAACTTATATCCTCATCATCTTATGAGCATCTTCTAGTGTTCGTACAGATCTTGAGTATGCTTGTTGATTTGGCTCTTTTTCCCATTTCAATTCTCTCTTATTTGTTCATCTTGATATTGGTCTCGTTCTTTTCATGAATTATCAAGGTTTCTCATCAACAGGAACAACTTAAACCACTAACCGATCAACTTGCCAGAGTGAAGGATTTGACAGCTCCTTATTTTGGAAGTCTTCAAGCTTGGGAAGTCAAGGCAAATGCTGCTAGACGAGCAAATGGAGATCTAAATTCAAATGACCCTTCTAAATCCTCATTAGGGTTTGATTTTGGTGGAACTCCAATGCCTTTCGTTGGGGAGACAAAGGTTTCCTCTTATACACTTCTATCATGTTACTCGCAGGCCGTTATTTTTCTGGTTCATTACTATGCGATCACATTTATCCATTACTTATTGTAATGCACTTTACACAGCGAAAGTTGGCTAATTGAACAACGAACTTGACTTTCAAAGCCTGTTATAACTGAAATTCTTACAGGATTCAAGAGGAAGCATGTTGAAATTATGGGATATATGGTGTTTTGAATTTTGCGTTTTGTGGACACTTACTGCCTCACATTGCAGGTTGAGGTTGCGTTCTCTGGTGACCAGAAGGATGAATCAATCACAGCAAGTACACCGAGGAAGCGCTTGCCTCCATGGATGATTAGGGAAGGGATGGTTCTTCACGAAGAGCAGCACAGTGAGTCGAAGGTGGAACCAAAGATGGGTGAGACTTCAGCCACCGCTGATAATTATGATGACAAGAAGTCTGCAGCTACAAATGATGAAGCAACAAAACTACAGGTTTGACCATTGGTCGATGTTTAATCCTGATCCTTGTGCTTTTGCGGCATTCAATCTCATTTATTTGATTTCCTATGACAGGATGAATATGTGAAAGCTTATTATGATGCCTGGTTAAAAATGCATCATGAACAAGAGGCAGTTAAGAAGGAAGAGGAAAATAGTGGAGTATCAGATGGATTGAGAGAAACATCTAGTGAGCGCCAAGTTGGCATGAAGTCAAAGCGTGAGGAAAATCTCCAAGGAGATGATAACGAATGGGAAGAGGCTCCTTCTACAGGTAAATATTTTAGTAACACTAGATGAATAATTACAACTTTTGTAAAGTTGAAGTTTATAAGTGTTGGAAAGCTATGTTGACGTCTGGTTTTCCTCAGCTGAAACTAAAAGACCTTTTAACTTGAATATGGAAGCTGAAGAAGAAGCTTCGGAGGATGAGGATGAGATAGATTGGGAAGAAGGATAAAAAATGTCAAACAAACAGACCAGCATTTTATTATCCCCAAAATGGCAACAAGTGAAATCACAATCACATTGCTTTAGATGTACATTATGAGGGTGTGTGTTACTACTATGATTGAAGCTATGTAGTGCAATGGACTGAACAAAGGCACGATAATGTTGAATGTTGGCCCCTATTCTGATATAACTCTAGTTGCATGCAGTAGTTTATTTTAATGCAGAAAAGGGTTCAGAGCCAGCCAATCCAACTATTTATCTTGTTGCTCAAGATTTGCGTAAATGGTCCTATTCCTACTCCCAAGGGTCCAGATTTAATCAACGTCTGAATGTATCGTGTGGTCCAGATTTTTTTAGTGTACAATATTTTATAGGATTTGATATCTTCATTAAAATCCCAAAAATTTAATATTGTCCTCCACGGGGACGACATCTATCAATTATTTTCTGCCCCTAAATGTAAGGGTACACGTGAGCTTTTTTACAATTAATATCCATAACTTTTATTTAAGAAGATGTATTGAAAAATGGGAAATATGGAAACTAGAAATATTAATTTGCACTACGGGAACCAACTGAGGTAGTGGAAATAGGTTATTTTGCCAAGAAATTTTTGACCAAATTGCCCGAGATATGTGCACCAAAGACAGGGTCGGTAATCTAACGCCGATCAACCTGAGACTAGTTCAGGCGGCGCTCGCACTCAGCTGGCACTGCGGGGAGGCGAGTATTATCAAAGCAGTAATCATACACCATATGATTTGCTCTAACCCACAACAGCTGATGGCTCTGGTGCACATTCAGCTCCCGCATTGCTGGCTCATCCCACCAGTATCGCCGATCACCACTGCTGCTACACCGCTTCATGTTCTCGTCGGAAGCCCAGGCGTCGGGACACTCGCAGCCGTTGATTGTGAACTCCTTGTAAGAGGCAATAAACGGCGCGTGTGACCAATCTGTCTTTACTCTTCCTCCCTGTGACGCCCAATCATCCGCGTTCCATATTGAACTGTAAACTCCCATCGCTTGATCTTTCGGAAATGGAATCCCTTTTTGTTCTAAATTTGAATGAACTCTCACCGGAGTTTCATCAACCAAGAATCTACAGAAATAATAAGTACAAGATTGATTTATTTCTGGGTTACGAGATTCAAAACTTACACAACTTGACGTTGGTTCCAGAGAAGTGAATATGAATGAAAACCCTTGGTTGGGTCGAACCAAAGCTTGAGTCTTTGTTCTCTACTACCAACTCCATTAACATAAATGTTAGTTTGAACAAGGTAAGGCTCCCCTGTTGTGTTTCCCAGGAACTCAAAGTCGAATTCATTGTGATTTGGGCCGTCCGATGACATCTTGGAAATAAATCAACCAACCAATCAGTCAACAGTAAAAAATAGAAGATGAAACCAGAGAGCTTCATTACATAGAAAGCGGTGACGGTTCCAGCAGAATCTCCTTACACAAGCTTAAGCTGTAGAGAGACTTTCCCATACATATACTTGCTTTTCGATGAAAACCCAGCTCCTGAAATCACAAAATGAAGCTTAGTTACATATGAACAACCTCAGAGCAAAAATGAAGCTTACTTACCAGAGGAGCTATCGAGCTTCATCTTAACAACTTCCCCTTCATGGACAAAATGGTCTGGAGCCCAACTAGTCTGAAAAAGCTGATCAAAGCTCAAAGTACCATTACTCGCCCAGGAAGAAGCCATGAACCCAGATAACATCAGTAAAATCAGATATATTATCGTCATTGTCATGAGCAGCTTATCAATGGTTATTGAAAACCAGAGATTTTCAGTACAGCAGAGATATGAAAAGAAAGAAGAAGAAGAAGCCTCTAATTGGGTTATGCAATGCAAATGCAGGATTCTTTATATAGACGGAACCGAAATAAAATTGGCTTCATTGAGAAGAATTCTGCCACGTGATGATCTATAATGCCATGTCATATTCTCTCCCCGTGACAAATGTGACGGTTATTTTACAAAATTATTCATAGTCAAAAACGATTTTTGTCCATCTATACATTCAAAACAAAACTTTTTTGTAATTTTTACAATATAAATATTTGCCGATAAATTATTTTAGTAAACAAAATTAAATTATTTATATGATAGTCATCACGTGGTACAAAATAATATGATAATTACTCGTTAATTTTTTTAAAAAGTTATAATAATGCCAATATAATACAATCTCGAAATAGTTAAATATACTATATCAATAACAATATATTTGAATAATAATAATCAAATTCTCAAGTAATGTAAATGATTCATTAGATGATCAATTCATGTAAATCATGAATTAGGATGAGTTATTTGCAATAATGCAACTAATAGGATGTGAGGTGAGGTTCGGGTGTGATTGTATAAGATTAAATATATTTTTACGAATATGATTAGAGTATATTAATTAAAAAATATAAATATATTATTTTTAATGAAAAAATGACCATCAATATTTCTTTTTTGACAAAAATGATAAGCCTCGATGATACTAGAACTTTATATGGTTGATAAACTTAGTATTTAAAGTTTGCGAAATTATTCAAATGTGATCACAAAATGGTCAACGTGCCCCTCTAAAATATTATTTTTCATGTAGAACTTCATTTGCTGAAATTGGAATACGTATTGAATTTTAGAATTGGTTTTATTAAATATGGGGGTGACCCGAAGAATGCATCAAAGGAAATATTGTAAGTTTAATTACAACTCACATTACACCTTTGGAAAATATAATTACTACAATGATATAATATTTCAAAATCTATCAATATATATATATATAATTACCTAAAGTTTCACACAAATCAATTTGAAAAATGATTTTTAACAAATCTCTTAAAATATGTACATACATGGAGTCACCTACACATTGAATTGCAAGAATTGGAGCTAACGATGATGTTACTTGAATCTAATTAAATTACAAACTTGATAGATAGCCGTTGGAGGTTTGATGTGAGAGAAAAAAGATATTTGATGAACGGATCCAATCACATAACTCCACGTGTTCATAAGAAAAAGCTGAATAAATTATTACTGTACAGCTGTCACTGCCATAAGCAGTTGAGCGTGGGCCTACTCCTATATCCAATAGGACCGCGCGTGTGTTTTCGTTATTTCAGTAGGGTGTTACCTTTCCCATATTTATTAATAATTTACCCGTACTATTTTGCCTTCATATTAAATAAAAATTAAAACTTGGTGAAATTAATTATTGAATTCATATGATCTTTTAAGTATTATTTAATTTTTTAAAATTATGATATAACTACATTTTTGGTAAACTTAGACTTAATTTCCATTTTCCTTTACCCAAGTAAAGATATCCAACTTAGTTTAAATAAATCATTTACTTATCTGTAATATTTAATGGAGTGCAGTTATTTTCTGGTACTAAAAAAGTAGAGTAAGAAGTTGAAGGCAATCTTGAAATGTACTAAAAAGATTTCATGAGGAAATATTGAGCCATTTTGGTTCAAAGTTACTGCTTTTCATCATCTTGTTCATTTGTAGTTGTAGTTCATGGCAAACTTTCTCAAGTTGAACAGCTCTACATTCCATTCCTTGCAGCTCTGCTCTCAGTTTCCGGCTATTCTCTCTAAAATCAACTTTCTCCACGATTGTAGTCAACCACCCCGGATCGTTAATTCCTCCACGGAAACGACTAGGTAGGTTTCCTTTCTGTTGAAAGCCTTTTGGTGAGAGCTTCTCGTGGTTCAGTCCTGAACATATACTCATCTTTTGTTCATTGGATAAGTCAGAGTGGACCTGCGTAAAACCAAATGAATTTACCACGAAATGATACATAGTTTGGTTGTGAATCTTACCTCTAGATACAAGTTTACGGAATCATATATGCTGTCAAACGAGGCTCTAGCTGAATTCGGCAACGCTTTTATAAGAGCTAAAAATGTTGAAGGATGCAAATAAGGATCAGGTGCTATTTCCACAAGATACAAATCTATCAACCTTGCAACTTTCTTCATACGATTCCAACATATGGTACGAGCTTCACTGCTGAGAAAGTATTGCAGCAACCTGAGAACAAGGTTCACGTCGTATGAGTAAGTTGCACCGTGCGGTGAAGGAATGAGCAAATTATCCAATGTACAACGATCGAGCTGCGAACTTATGAGTTTTTCAAGCTTGCTTCTACATATCTGGTTGATAATAAGCTTTGTTCCATCTCTTAGGATTCTGCATAAACTCTTGTATGATACGTATCTCACGTCTAGCAAATCGAGCATATCAACAATCATCTCGAATGTGTTGATTTTTTCCATCTCTGAGGTGGAGAAAACTCTTGATTTATAATAGTAGAAGATAAAACTGCCAAGAACTCCATTGTCCATGCTTTTAGATATCAACAACGTCACCAGAATACGGATCTGGTTTGAATTGAGCTGCGAAAGATCCTCGAACCACCATGTTGCTGTGAAAGAAGAGTTCTTTAAACTCTCTGAACTTGTGGTATCACAAGAGAATCTAAATCCAGAGCTATTAGATGAAGAGAATGATGAAGATGGGCTCGTCTCACAAGCGAGCGTAACTCTCGACACGATTGAATCAAAGAACTTGTCGATAATACAGGAGGATGAAGATACAGAGGCAAAATGTTGGCACTGCTTTAAAGCTGTAACAATTTCAAGCCAACTAGCGCATTGAATCCTCTCTAAGAACTTGTCAGTTTTCTCGTACAGATTCTCACTTCCTAGAAAAGTTTCATTCATCTCCAGAAAATACGCAGCACATGCGAGGGGAGCAATGTTTGAAGGATTCAAATTTAATTTTCCGGCGTTGTAGCAGAACCGTAAGATATGCTCAAAGCACTCAGCGCCTCCAGGGAAGTCATTGAATATCACCTTCATGCGACCCTCGGCATGTTTTATCCGGCCGAGCAAATTGCTTATTCGGCCTGAGTAACAACATATGATCTTCTACAAGAATCAAAAAAACTATTCAAGGATACAGTTTTAAGAGCGACAAATTTAAGCCTTAACAGCAATGAAAAGAGATATCTTATTCATGGATTCGACCAAGAGTTATCACCTTATTGACTGCGAAAATCTCTTCTCCGTTGACGTCGACTTCAAGATCAAAAACACTATTTTCCATGATAAAAAATGAATCCCGCCTCGAATTAAGAGGGTTCTTGAATTTATCTCCAAGTTTTTGAGATTCTAGAGAAGCAAATGGTTCAAAAAAACCGCGTTTTGGGAGGGATATTCAGTTATAGAGCACTCAAAATTTTCTAAAATTAAACGACAACGAAAAACAAATTTAAGAATGATTGATACTGAGACAATGATGTAGATGGAAAGGAAAGATACCCAGAAAAAGATTGCAAACTTAGCTACAAAGAAACCCAGTAACCAGGACTAAAAAACTCCACCAACCCCAGATTTGAAATCGATGAGCGAATGATTTGTAAAGACTGTCGAAACATTAAAACATACATGAAAGAAACTATTTTTCCGCCGTCGAGTCGCCATCTTTTGTTCCTTTTTTCGTTCTTTGGTTGGACCACCGAGCAAAATACTCCCTTGAGCAGAGATACCGAGTAAATTATACAGAAGCTTTTTGTAAAGCTTCTCGATGGGCAAATCTGTAGACATAAAAGTATTCACATTTCACAGGAATGTTAACTACGCTTATTCCTTTTGGCGAGTAACCCGGTAACCCCATCTCAATACACATTTATTTTTCGACAAACCACAAAACTTTTCATCTATCAGGCAATGTAAGAAACAAAAGTTGAGTCTTTTTAGAATTCATTCTAAGGAGATTTGATTTCATCACATATTCCAAGTCTCTCATTTCAAATTCCTTGTTTTGTCTATTTTTCATTGATATTCGAAAACCTATCACTTTGGTAGTAAGAGCAATGGATGTGGAGGTTGAATTTTGGGACACAAAATGGAATCAGAAAAGTGGAAAAGAAGGATGAAAGTTGGATCAAAAGTAAACTAAGGCTTTTAAGAAAAGAAAGCTTTGATCTCTTTATATTTTCTCAATGGTTTCATTTTGCTGTACTGCACTAAGCTCCTCCTGGTTTACTCACATTTCTTGGTGCTTAAGATATGGTTAGATTGGTAGGCATCATCGCGTGTCTCGTGATCGTATTATTGGATGTTATTGCAGGGATTGTTGGCATCAGAGCTGAATCAGCTCAAAATGAGGTGATCTTCACCTCCAAAATCACACCACCAAATGTGTTTGATAAGTGTTTTTCTCTGCAGAAAAAGCATCTAACTTTGTGGATATTCGAGTGCAAAGAGCCGAGCCATGAAGCTTTCGTTCTCGGCATCATCGCGGCTACTCTTCTTGGAGTAGCCCATGTTCTTACAAATTTGGTTGGAGGGTGCAGTTCTTGCAGCCAAGAAGAGCTTCAAAAAGCATCTACAAGTAGACAATTATCAATGACTTGCCTTGTCTTCACTTGGTACATTACTAACTCGTTTTGGATGATGTTTTTACGACTGAAACGCCGTTGGTGTTGTAATGACAGGATCATCTTTGCAATAAGCTTATGTATGCTTGTTATGGGAATTAACTCGAACCAGAAAACATCAGAAGCAGCAGCAGCAGCATCTTGTGGTTTTATACACAATCATTTTCTTTCAATTGGAGGAATTCTGTGCATGCTTCATGCCTTCTTTGCTGTTTCTTATTGTGCTACTTCTATTTCTTACAACTAAAACACACACACCAAAAGAACCACCTTCCGAATTGTTGTTCAAAATTTACTTTTGGTTTCATTCTATGTTATAAAAATACCACCTTCATTAATTAATATTTCATATATTTAGTAAGTGCTACTGCTGCAATGAAATAAATCATAAGTTGGGAATGATCTTTGATTCGTGAATACTTGCAGAAGATAATCTCTTAAACCGGCTTTAAAGTAAATGTTAATATAAAATTAGAAAACTTGTAATATATAATATGAGTGATATTATTAGTAATTTATTTAAACTAGTATTTGAATGTTACTTCTATTATCAACTACAACCTTTTGAACGTTTATGAATGTTTTAACAATAAAAATTAAAACATAACATTAAATGTGCTATTGAAAGAATATTAATAAGCATGAACTATAAAGTTTTATAATTACGAAAAAAGTAATAAGAATTTACGACAAGTGTAAGCTAATTTGACCCAAAACAAATAAAATCATAAAAGTATTATAATGATTTTAAAAAACATTATATTTGAATAATTATAATGAAAAATCAACTAAATTTGTTGTTATTTAATAGATCCGATCCGATGTGGGATCTTTTTCTACAAGACTACAGTCTACAACAAGTGAAGCTCAAGGCCTCTCCACTTCGAGATCCCACGGTGATCAGTATTTTTATGTTATTTCCCATCATTTTTCTGAAGCAGCCGTTGAAGATTGCTGGTTTTTATTCGACATTTACTCATTTTAACAACTGGGAACAGAAACGCTCGATCGAGACTCTCTACACTTTCCTTCTCGATCATTCTAGTAACAGGAGCCATCTCGCTCGAGTCCATAACCGAATACACGTACATGGTGTACAGAATAACGGATTCATAATCACAAAGTTGATCAATGTGTGCTGCAACATTGGGGAAATTAACTATGCACGCCATGTGTTTGATGTATTCCCTGAAAAGTATGTTTTTTTATGGAATGGGATTATCAGAGGGTATTCGATGCATGGGATGTTGGATAGAGTGTTGGAAATGTATTCGAGGATGCAGATGGATTACATGACTCCTGATTCATTTACTTTACCTAATGTGTTCAAAGCTTGCACTGGCTTGAGGGCTGTTGATTATGGTAGAGCCGTTCATGGACAGGTATTTAGACATGGTTTTGAAGAAGATTTGTTTGTGCAAAATGGGGTCTTAGTATTTTATTCCAAATGTGGGGAAAATGACTCTGCCTACATTATTTTCAATAGGATGAGAACTCGAAATATTGTTTCATGGACTTCGCTTATATCTGGTTATGCTCAAAATTTGCAGCCTCTGATGGCTTTAAAGGTTTTCAGAAACATGAGACAATCTGATGTAAAACTGGACTGGATCGTTTTGATCAGTTTCCTAAAAGCCTGTTCTGATATGGAGGAGTTGAATCTTGGAAGATGTGTTCATGCTTTGGTAACTAAGATGGGATTCGAATTTGAGGCAGACATTAAGGTAACTCTGATTTCATTTTATGCGAAATGTGGGATGTTGATGGATGCAAAATGCTTGTTTGATCTAACAGAATTCGATGATACCCTGATCTGGAATGCTATGATCACAGGATTTGTGAAAAACGGGCATGCCATTGAAGCTGTAAAACTTTTCAATTTGATGATATCCAGAAGCATTCAGTTTGATGCTGTAACACTACAATCTACTATCTTGGCCTTTTCTCAACATGGCTCATTGGAACAAGCACAGTGGATGGGAAGCTATGTTGGGAAAAGTAAATACAGAGACGATGCATTTGTTCGTTCTGCGGTGATCGATATGTACGCAAAATGCGGAAATATCAAATTGGCTCGTGAAGTTTTTAATTCAACTGCAGATAAAGATGTAGTGGTATGGAGTGCAATGATCATGAGTTATGCAGTTCATGGTCAGGGAAGAGAAGCTATCAATCTGTATAATGACATGAAGGATGCAAGAATCTTTCCAAATGATGTTACATTTCTTGGTCTCATCACAGCCTGCAGTCACTCTGGTCTTGTTGAACAAGGGTGGAATTTTTTCCTACTGATGAAGGATTACGGTATTCAGCCTCAACAAAAACATTATGCCAGTATTGTCGACATGTTTGGCCGAGTCGGGCAGTTCGGAAAGGCATTCAACATCATCAAGTCTATGCCTTTGGAACCTGGTGTTTCAGTTTGGGGTGCTCTGTTAGGTGCTTGTAAGATCCATGGGTCTGTGGCATTAGGTGAGTTTGCTGCACAAAAGATTATTGAACTAGACCCCTGGCACACTGGGCACTACATCCAGCTCTCGAACCTCTACGCTTCGGCTGGGATGTGGGAGTGTGTGGCTAAAGTTAGGGTACTAATGAAATCGAAAAGTTTGAACAAGGGGATGGGAGCTAGTACAACTCAATGGGTAGCTAGTGATTCGAAATTTGGAATGGCTGGAGATGAAATTGATGGATTCAGAATTCAAACAAGACACTGAATCTTCATTGCATGATTTGGACGAAGAAGACAGGGAGTATCATAGTGAGAGGCAATGGACTTGTCAAGGATAACAAATAATTTACGGGCTAGCGCAAACCGCCATTTCCCTATCAAATTGGTATCGAAAATAGTTAACAGGGAAGAGGTTGTAGTACAAATAGGTTTCAATACTTCAAAGTTGTTCATGTGCAGATTCACAAAAAAGAGTGCAAACTGCAATTGAAAGCTATGGATAATCAAATCATAATGCAAGTGATAGTTTCAAGCGATTTTAAACAAGGATGAGAAGGCATAAATAAGTGAGTGTTATGATCATTGACGTAAAGAAGACATGACTAACTTGCTCTGGCAATCCTCATCTTAAATGTTGATATTAGCGATCAAACGATATCCACTTCAACCATCTCCTCATCAACTCCATCGATGTCCACGGTTTCTTCTTCGCCTTTATACTGCAAGGAAATAGCCAATGTTTGTAACTTACAGTTTCTGATGGATCAAATGTCTAGTTAGATAAACAACTGAAACCTGCGCATAAGCATTCTCGGTAACAGGTGGAGGCAGCTGAGGCAGAAAAGGCAAACTGGGGGTTTTCAATGGAACTTCAGTCTCAGGAGTGGCTCCATTCACCGGCAATTTATCTGATTCAACAATGTCAACTTCTTCTAATGCATGAGCAGCTATACCAGTTGATGGGACTGTGGCTGTTTCATATGCCTTGTACTGCAACATTTACAAGATAAAAAAAGCGCTGCTTCAAATATTTTGACGGTCAAATTATGAGAGCAGTGAATTCATAATGTGTTAACTTTGAAAATGAGGATAACCTTGCGAAAATATATCTTACCGCACCTTACCAGTTGAGGCACTATCAGGAGGCAGCTGGCTTTCTCTGTTTGACTTGATTTCTTGAGCCAGGGACCCATTCCCATTGTATGCATCATAATCAGGCTCTGGGATTCTGTTACTCTTAAACTGATCAGAATTTCCAGAATGCCGAGAAATGCTCTCCAGTCTATGTTTCCCAGTTTCAATTCTTTCACCAACTGAACTCACTTAATAAAATAATTGTAAGATAAAAGAGTTTTGCATAAACAAATAATTTTCATGGATCAACAAAGAGCCATACGGGGGAACCTTTAGAAGTTATTATCATTGAAAATGAAACCATACAGGAACTAAAGATTCAGAAGGAAAGGGCGGACCCTCTAACCCTTACTTTGGTTTGACGCATCATAATCAAGGTGAATTCTTGCTCTTCTATGCATTGGAGATAAATTCATCTGAGAATCATTCAATGGGCTCACACCACGCACACTCCTCACATTATCCATGTAAGCGTTGATCTTAGGTCCATCATCAATAACTGAACCAGCAATGTCTAATTCCAGCTGCTCAGCCAACTTCTGAAACTGTGATTGTGACCTGCAAAGTACCAGAATGACTATCAAGATCAACCATGGGAATAAACAAAAAACCAAATGAAACATAAAATTTTATCAGGTAGCATACAACCTCTTGAGTTCATCTTGTGATCTCAGGTAACGATGATGGGCTTTGATAAATTTCTTGATCTTTGTGGTCGACCTGGAAAATATATATGAGCAAAGTGTAAACCCTTGAACAACCTTCAGTTTAATGACTCAATAGTTATGAAGGTAGATTTCGTTTTTTTTCAGAAAACCATAAAGTAAAAGAAGTGGAACAGAAAACAGAGCTGTTACAAGCCATTCTAACTTGATTGTTACTACATTTATAAGCTCCAAATTTAAAGAATATAGATCAACATAATAAGAAACTTCTATTAGTAACCTTGTTCCATGCCAATAATCATCAATTACACAACCAATAACAACATAATAAACAACATTGATGGGGCAAAATGAATATTCAATGAAATACCTTTTGCTCTCCTCTTTTTCTTTTGAGAGTTGCACTTCAAGCTCGTGAATATTCAAGGATAAAGTATCCACTTCTTTAGACCTGCCTTCCAGGTATATCTATCCAAAAGCCACATGCAGGAAAACACATAAGATTACAAATATGTGCATATTAAAAACAGGCAGACATTACTGAAGAATAACAAAGCCACAAGCTGTTTAACCTCAAGTTGCCTCTTCTTAGCCTCCTCCATCTTAATTTCAGATTGCATTTCTCGAAGCTGTGAGGCAAAAAATAAAACAAATCAGAAGAAAAAAACCAAAATTGGATCTCCAGATCAGGAGGACCAGGGAAGAATAAGCAAAATCAAATGCGTTTTAGGCATATGACCTTCTCATTAATTCTCATTTGAGCATCAGAAGAGGAATGCCTTCTGTCTTTTGCTTGTTCATCACTTTCATCAGAAAATCTTTCAGATTGATCACTGTGAGCATCTGTCTGTTTTCTCTTTCTGTGGTTTGCATCCCTGGGAAAAACTAGCAAGATTAAAGACTATAAATAATTCTAAGACTGATTTTATAATGGAAATTATAAGACAATAAGCTTTTCAGGTAGTTAAAACAGTGGCAAAAGAATTAAACTAAGAAAAAAAGGCATCAGCAAGGTACTCAATATGCACATACATTACCGATGGACGGAAAGTTATAAATCAAGTATGACAGCTGATTAGAATGAACAAATAAAACTCATTATATTCCCAGACTTGGACTACCAAGCTCGAATATTTTCATAGACTCACATTCTTTTTCCAGATTGAGGACTGTCACCTGCAAAGTTTGGAGAAAATAATCAATAAGGAAATAAAGAGAAATTCTCATAAGGGTCATAAAATAGAGAGCAAATATATATACAAAAATCTGACCTCGAGATGAATATGCGGTGGCTCTGGCATCTCCTCTCCCAAGCGAGTTGTGAGAGGGAGAGTGTCTTCGATCAAGCCTTTCTCTCAAGTCTCTTCCTCCTCGATAGTCTCGCCTTTCTGATAGATTAATTGCAGCAATTATAATAATAAAAACGAAACATAAAATACCAACCAAAATACCCAAATAAACAAAAAAATGAGTGATCCAGTAAATAACATGAAGTTAGCCTTACCATCGTAGGGAATAAATACGTGTAAAATTAAGAACAATTTAAGTGCCATCTTGAAATATCCAATTTGAGTCACAGAATTAATGTCCTCTTACAAATACGACAAAGATATACCCATGAGCTTTTAGACATAGAAAAGCCTGCAAGAGTCATCGAAGCAACTCAAACAATAGATATCCTCTGCCATTGGGAGATTAGAATAGAAAGCAATGGTTCAAAATTCCCCCAGTCTGTATGGAGTTAAATATTATATCTCTCCACTTGCAATATAATGGCATTGTTGGTCCACAGCTCCTAGCCATGAGAACCAAATCTTGCAGTATATTACGGCGAAGGAACGGCAAACCACTCTCGAGTTACAAAGTAATGCAAAGTGTGGATTGAGAATTTGGTTGGCCTTTTGTGGTGTCATTTATAGAGAAATTGGATGAAGAAAATACCACATCTCAACAAATTGAAGAAATACCAAGAAAACATGTTCTGACCCTTTGAACAGACAGTTTTTTCAACAATGAAAAAATAATCCAAGATTCCAAACCAGCATAAGATTGAATAAAGTTTCTTAGTTTTTATAGAGATGCAAAAGTATCCAAATCAGGTATCACAAAGCATGATCTGTAACTTCCTCTCAGGTATATCACACAGAGAAATGTACCACATGCCACATCATCCAGGATATTCATCTTCCTTGTGAATATAATACATAAATAAGAATACATAGGCAAAAATAAGCCTGAAACGCGAACCTCTCTGTCTCAATTAATAATCTTGGCACTAGAAGATCACTAATTATCAACATTCCACCCATTGATTTAATCAATACACATGCAAGCTCAAGTTCAATATTTCATGCCAGGCGAAATTCATATGCAGCAACCCAATTGACAATATTACCGCTAGATTCTTTGGTTATAAATTATAGTTCACATTACGAGCAAACCCTAAAAAAACAAGGCAGCAACAGCAATCATCCAGAAGGTAAAAAACAAGAAACAGAAAGTACCATTAAAGGAGCCGCGGAGTTCAGCGTTGCCATGCGCAAAGTTGCAATACTGGCGAGTACAACGCCCTCTTTGATACAACGCACATAGCTTCGTCTTGTATAATTTCCCCTCTACCATCTTCGAGTTTTTACTCCGATTCGGTGAAAAAAAAATCTCTCGACTGGGATCCCAATTTTCGAAACCCTAATGGAAGTCCGTTGCAAAAGGAAGCGTAAAGATAAATAACGCGGCCATCGTAAACAATTTTTATTTTCGATTGAAAACGAAATTATAATTCGTTATTTATATATTATTATTTAAAAACGATAAACTGGATTTAACTATTTAAGCAAACTAATGTTTATTAAAATAAAATATTTAATAATATATAAATAACTTAAAAAATGGAGGTCCATAAACTCGTGCTAGTTAATACATTATAATTTGGATTATTTAATGTTTTATTCAAATTTGAGGTTGAAATTTTTCCTAAAACAATATTCATGAATAAAACACATTATTATTTTATTTTGGCAAAAAAATGTGTCTAATAAGAGAAACATGTGATTAGAGAGTCGGGGTGACAAATGATCGTCCAACGCACTCTGCAGCCATCTCGGACATCCGATTTATCTGTATAAATAACGATAATAAACATATGAAAAAATATTAATAAAAAATGTACTTACCTCTTGAATTAGACGATCATTCTCTATTCTCAGTTTACGTTCTTCATCAGACATATCTGGTACAGAAGCAATGGCGCCACATACGGAGCATCGTGCAGCACTTAGTGCTTCCCTGAAGAACATATTCTCTGCACGAAGCTTCTCATTCTCTGCCCGAAGCTGGATGTTGTCTTGCTTCTCGTATTTCATCTTCAACAATCAATTATATTATTATTTAGTAAAAATTATATCATATATTAAATACCTTCATTTGGGTGCGCTTGTTTTGGAACCAAAACTTGACCTTCGTCGGGTCCATCCCTAACCTTTGGCTAAGTTCCTCTCGTTGCCGTTTACTCGGATGAGGATAATCCTTAAAAACACTTCATAAATTCAAATATATTCAATTAATGAAATATAAATATATTACTCAATAGTTAAAATAAATAACTCATAAATTACGCTTCCATTTCCTCGATTTGATATGGTGTTTGCCGGTGATAACGGCTCTGTTTCTCTACCTCACCATCGCTTCCACCGCCATATTTCTCGAAAACTTCGTCCTCGCCCATTTTCTACATAGACGAACTCATTTCGTATAAATTTGAGATTAAAGTAACATCGAGATATATATAGTCATCTTAGTGTTATAAAAAGTGGAGACAAAATCGGACGGTAATTATTTCGTGGTAGAAAGGCAAATGGTAAAATGATATATAGCAGAAGATTATGGATTTGAATTTCATTTAAAAGTAAGTAATTAGAGGAAAATCTAGAGTATGAGGAATGTATCATCTATGAATTGTGTACGTTGTAAGTGATGTTGGAGATTTGATAATAAAGTTTGTATTAATATTTTTTACCATAAAAATCGTATCTAATATTATTCGTGTGAAAAAAACTGATAATTACTCAATAAAACAGTGGCACGTGTCCGTATTTATTATCCAATATTTTTAAGTTCAGACAGCAATCTTTGCACTAACAACCAACCAGTGTCTGAATGTATTCAAAGAATGAAACTTCATTTATTTCCACTTGTTTGTGATGAAGGTTCATCACTGCTTACTCAGCTGCCGGATTACGTACGGAAGTATACCACCATGGTTGTAGTAAGCCAGCTCCACCTAAACGAGGAAGACGGGAATGAGAACAAGATTCGATACTATTTAGGGAGAGGGATATGGAATTTTACCTCAGTGTCAAAACGTACGGTACATGTGAATTTGTGTCCTGCGTCTGTCGACACGATAACATCTTGGCCAGGGCGAATATCCGAGATTTTGTTCGGAAGATGAATCGTGTAACGCTCGTGGCCAGATAAGCCCAATGAATCTGCATCTTCACCGGCCTTGAAACAGAGAGGAATGATCCCCATTCCCACGAGATTACTCCTGTGTATCCTTTCAAAACTCTTGGAGATCACAGCTTTCACACCCTAAACACAAAACATGGATCAGTTTGATGTTTCGTCTCGATTCGTGCCCGAAAGTTTAGATCACTCACCAACAGCATAGGGCCCTTTGCAGCCCAATCTCGGGAGCTTCCACTTCCATATTCGGCTCCGGCCAAGATGATCGTATCCTGCCCAGACGACTTGTATTTCTGCAACCACACGTCTTTCGTGATCGGTAATGTGTAAATAAGAACAAGGAAAGAGATATCAGGGGATATATATATATATACCTCTGCAGCATCATAAACAGACAGCTTTTCTCCTGTAGGAATGTGGACAGTCTTTGGGCCAACTTCTCCATTCAATAGTTTGTTAACAAGACGGATATTTGCAAATGTTCCTCTCGCCATAATCTCATCATTGCCACGACGACTTCCATACGAGTTGAAATCCTTGCGATCGACTCCACGCTCAACTAGAAACTTAGCAGCAGCACTATCCTTGTGAATGCTTCCGGCTGGGGAGATGTGATCCGTCGTAATACTGTCTCCAAAGTTGAGCAAACAGTAGGCATCCTTTACTTCATGAGGCCCCGGAGGATCCATCGTCATGTTCTTGAAGTACGGTGGCTCATGGATGTAAGTAGAATTTGGATCCCACGAGTAAAGCTTCGTAGGAGAGACAGATAGCTCGTTCCACATGGGATTACCGACAGTGATTGCCTTGTAAGTACTCTTGAACATATCCGGCAACACGCTCGATTGAACTACCTGAAAGTGAGATTGCTAAAAATCTAATCTTTCATGTGAAATAAAAGCACAAGTTCACAGACCTCAGCTACTTCTTCAGTTGATGGCCAGATATCCTTGAAGTAAACTTCTTTATTGTCCTTTCCTACACCGATGGGTTCCTTTTCGAAGTCAATGTCAACCTGACAGAAGAAGTAGACGAAGTTTAGTAACAGTGATACCGAGGGCAGATCAAGGATAACCGAAATAGTAGTACCGTTCCAGCGAGAGCATATGCAACAACAAGAGGAGGCGAAGCTAGATAATTTGCTCTAGTCAATGGATGGACACGGCCCTCAAAGTTACGGTTTCCGGAGAGTACAGCAGCTGCAACAATATCTGAAGAACAGCAGCACGACTCAAGTTAGAAGGTCCAAAAAAGGCAGTGAAGACAGTTGGACTAACCATTTTCGGATATAGCAGTTGCAACCGATTCATCAAGATCACCCGAGTTTCCGATGCAGGTTGTGCAGCCATATCCCACAATATGGAAGCCTTGCTTATTTAAGTACTCCTGTAATCCACTGAGTTGTGAAAATACCCATGATTAAGTTGTGAAATATGCTCTATTTGTTTCAAATCATTTTACTTGTAAACTCCACTAAGTCATATGTCATTTTTACCTCTGCTGCAAGTATTTTGTGACAACCCCAGAACCAGGAGCAAGGCTGGTCTTCACCCAAGGTTTAACCTGATGGATGTAATACATTCTTCTAATAAGAGTTACATAGAAAGCAAATGACAAACAGTATAATTATAGTTTCGATATAAAAATGTGAACCTGAAGACCAAGCTCGGAAGCTTTCTTTGCCACAAGGGCCGCTCCAAGCATGACACTGGGGTTCGATGTATTCGTACAGCTTGTAATTGCAGCGATCACGACACTGCCATGCTTAAGTTCTGCAGGCTGTCCATGGAATGAAAACTTCGCAACCTTTCCCTGTTCCTCTTTTGGCACCGCGAATCCCTAATTTACAAGAACTGTTAGAAAATACCCTTGACAATGAAGTTAAAGTAGATGCTAGCAAGAAATAAAGCTTCTGGAAGTTTGACAAACAAGCTTAATCACTTCCAACATTGAAAAGTTTGATTTATAAATAAAATTGAGTTTTCACCTTGAACCCAACTTTGCTGTCAAGGCAAGAGTGCCAATCAGATTTCATTTCTTTCAACGGAACCCGATCATGAGGCCTATTGAAAAGAGATTCTGTCAGAACATGATCACTTGTAGAGAATCTCTTCAAGAAACAAACCTCTTTGGTCCAGAAATACATGGTTCAACATCTCCCAGGTCCAAATGCAAAGAAGATGAGTACACTCGTTCTTGTTGAGGCTGCAATTCGGAGGCCATCATGGACTGGTCAAAAGAAGAGAAGAAAATTACTTTGAATAGAAACATACCTCGCTGTAGTCTACAAACATCTTGTTTGCACGGAGATAAGCTTCGATCATTTCCACCTGAAATTTCATATAAAGGGCTAATTTCATTAAGCAAGAGAAAAATTAGTTTTCCTTTAGATAAGGTGAACTCACAGTTTCATCGCTTCTTCCAGTCAATTTCAGATATTGTAATGTCACATTATCTACAGGGAAGAAACCCATGGTAGCACCATACTCAGGAGACATATTTGCTATTGTGGCTCGGTCAGCCAATGAAATTTCACCCACACCAGTCCCTGTAAGCAATCAAATATTCATTGATGATTTATCTAGCTTAAAAGAGCAATTTTTTTAAGAGCTAAGTAAAAATATTACCATGGAACTCAACGAATTTTCCGACAACACCATGCTTCCTGAGTATTTGTGTTACTGTAAGAACCAAGTCAGTAGCTGTGACTCCATTCCTTAGCTTCCCGGACAATTTGAACCCGACCACTCCCGGCAACACCATGCTCATTGGCTGTTAACACAGTTGAATGAAGAATTATAGAGAAAAATGAAGAAACATAAACAAACATTTTGTGAAAGACGCAACAGGAAATGAAAAAAACACTACTCAAGAGCTGAAATATCAAGGTTTCTTTGCCGAGGTAAAATTTATTACCTGGCCAAGCATTGCAGACTCTGCTTCAATACCTCCAACTCCCCAACCAGCTACTCCCAACCCATCAATCATGGTTGTGTGAGAATCGGTACCAACCACACTATCTGGATATAGTGTGCCTTCGGTGTTGAAGACAACACGCCCGAGATATTCAAGATTCACCTAAAAATACACATCAATCATATACATTAAAATGGAGCAATCATGGAATTATCCGTAAAAAAAAGAGTACCTGGTGCACGATACCAGAACCAGGTGGGATGACAAGCATGTTATGGAAAGCTGTAGATCCCCATTTTAGGAAACCAAATCTTTCCTTATTTCTCTGGAATTCAAGCTCCATATTTGCCTGAACAGCATTTTCAGATCTTGCAACATCGACTTGGACTGAATGATCAATAACAAGGTCTACTGGGACCTGGA
The DNA here is from genome assembly GCA_009725065.1 of Utricularia reniformis. Classification (NCBI taxonomy): domain Eukaryota; kingdom Viridiplantae; phylum Streptophyta; class Magnoliopsida; order Lamiales; family Lentibulariaceae; genus Utricularia; species Utricularia reniformis. The sequence continues at coordinate 92,921 of RWGZ01001459.1, forward strand.
AGTTCACCAAGAAAATTGGTAGTACAAGTACCAATAAATGAGTTGTAAGAACAAAAAAACAATTAATAAGTCGTAAATACCAAGGGATTGATCTTGTCTGAATCACTACCAAGCTTGTTCATAGCATCACGCATGCAAGTAAGGTCAACCACAGCTGGAACACCCGTAAAATCCTAAAATAATAATATTTCAGTCATTACGGAGCTCCAACGGAAGAATGATGGTGATAAACTTTAGTACCTGAAGAAGCACACGAGCAGGCTTGAAGGGAATCTCAACTAGCTTCGGTGAATTATTTTCCCAGTCAATTATCTTCTCAACATCTTCCTTGGTCACTTGGAAGCCATCACAGTTCCGTATTGCTGATTCCAGAAGGATTCTAATGGAGTATGGCAGTTTATCTGCAGTAACAGAATAATTAATGTGAAGAAAATCAGATTATATGAATAATGTTATTCCCATCAGTCAAAAAGTATAAATTTAGGATCAAAGAAAAACTACTTCATATAATGAGAGCCTAAAAATCTTTAGATCAACTGATCAAGTATACTAAAAAACCACGTTATATAAGAGCATAACATCAAGATCTAGTAAGAAAGTTCACCTATCCTTGGATCATTTAGAGCAGGTAAACTATAGAACTTTCCGAATTCACCACCACCGGATTTTGGTAAGCTAGTGAGAATTCCCTTGAAAGAATGCTCAGAAGCTGAAAACACATTTAATAAGTGGAGCGTTATACTCATTTCGCGTAAACAATGCAGCAACTAAAATTAAAAGCTAATACGTATCATGATGACACAGAGTTAGAGAGTGCTCCATAAAGTGACCAATGTCTCATCAATTAATCTAGAACAAAACTCCCAGAAAAGCTAATGCCCTCAATTAAAAAAAATAAATTAGAATTATGTCTACGTTACGACAGCATGGGATCAGAAACAAGATTATACCATCTAATAAGCAAGAAAAATAAACAGATCTGATTTGGAGGAAAAATGTCAAAGACTAAAAATTTTGCTTACAATCAATAGTAATAAAGAGGAAGATGAGGATCATAGAAACAAATATTGGGAGGTGTTGACATCGATCACGCCTTAAAAGTTAAAAAGATTTAAACACGAACCAATTGTCGCCATCTTGCGATACAAAAGAGTATCAGAGAAAGCAGAGGCAGTTCTTATCTGAGCCGCAAGACTGGTGGATGATTTCCAATCAACCCCGTGTCTCCACCGCGCTGCCGATAGATAACTCAGAGATCGGACCTGCGGCCTGCAGATCCCACCAAGATTTGGCGATGAAGCTTGTTCCCCGCACAAATAAGATACCTTTTTAGCCGAGGAAGAACGAAAACCTCTCTTGAGGAGACTGGAGGCACCGCCTCTTATATACATGATAGGATTCAACAAAAGAGCCGGCCGTCAATTCAATGGAATGGGCAAATTCTAAAAAATGATAAGGATTACGCGATCATTAACAACATTGGAGTTTTCATGAACAGTGGGTAATGGATTTTCTCGGGTAGTGTGCCGGATGATAAATCAACGAAGCTTGTGGGGGGCACGGAAATGGCGATTAGCGACCATTACAAACCTTTACTAATGGTTTTTTAATAACAATTTGGACACGGCCCATGATAAGATAGTATATGTATATAACTTTGTTCGCGTCCAAAACAATTTCCACGGTATAAATCTCTCTACATATATCATTCTCTCATATCTACATCATATTCTCTTTCTACTTCTAAAACTTCTCACTCATCCACATCATTATTTATTTCTCTTTCGTCCACATCATCTTCTATCTCAAAATTTTATTTTATCTTTCTATGTCATCAAATTTATTTATTTACTATTCAATTTATCAATAAATATTAAGTTTTAATTTTAATAGTTTTAATTTCGATAATATCGGCGTTTAATATTAATTATTAATTTGATCATTGTATATATTATATTTAATTGTTTCGGTTTTATTTCTTTTTACTGATTCGTACACGTTTTTAATATCGTCATTTCGAAACGATCGAATTTCACATAAAGTTATGTATTTATCGTATTAAAATAAAAGTAATAATTTTTTAAATATTTATTTACTAAATTACATATTTNATATTTCGTGTATTTTTTTGACCGCTTAATTATCCAATTTGTGCCCTATTTGCATTTATATTCAAATTTAAAGTTTTTTTGGGCAATTCATAAAATGAAGTACAATGGGAGAATTACTATTATAAATTATTCATGTAACTTTCACTTAACATATATGAATTGTAAAAGTTTGACATGAATCCTTTTTTGTAAGTAATTTAAATACAAAACAATTTATATTTAAATAATAAGTAAGTTTGCTTAAAGGGTACGACAAGAAGGAAAAAAGACAAAGAAATTTGAAGAAGCTACCATTTTGAAAACAACTTGTTGTACGAATTTCTAAGCAAGAGTGTCCCATAAGTTGACCCATATAACCCTAAAGTCTTCCAATTTTAATTTCTTCCTGTTTTCCATGACCCATGTATTATTATTTAGTTTTCATTTAAATAATTATTGTATATTTGACTCATTCAAATTTTGTACGAATTTTTCTATGATAGACAATAATTTCATCCTTAACAACCGTGACTTTGTTTATCCAATAAAATAAAATCAGTTACATTAATATCTAGATTATAATGGGAGTCATATTTAATTTAAAAAATATGAAACAATTAATAAATTATAATATGATTAGTGTATATTTAGTTTAATTGACCACGTCAACTGTCGGCTATGGACAATGGAGTCGGTCTTTGTATCTGGAAGGTACCTAATTTTCAGTTTCCAATCTTATCCAGAAAAAATAAATTAGGAGATGTCACATCGTTAATAAGATTAATTACACAATTCAATAAAAAAATAAATTCTTGAAGGGTAGGTTGTGATATTTAGTGCCCAATCTTGTTAGGATTGATCAACACAATTGATTGTGATCAATATAAAGATGATTTGATACCAAATTCCAACGTTAAGAACCGAAAGTTGGTGACAAGGTCGATCATCGAGGTGGATGCACTAAGAAGGTCGACATGGAGAAGGTGAACTATAACCTCAAAACTCATTTCATAACACCATTTATATAATGTTATGTTAGTCGTACTTAACGCGGTATGATCAGAATTAGAATATGAATTATATGAGAAATTGCATACACACATACGCGATAAAGGTTGCAAAGGTGATATGCATAGATAATCTTTCTTGTATTATTGCTTTGTTCATTACCACATAAACTTTATGTGTATTCTATTAATATTTCGCATCTTGTTTTGAGTGAAGTTAATTTGATTAAAAAATCAAATAAAATCCATTTTAAACTAACAAATTCATGCCTTAAAAGAAAAATAATACTCATTGAATTTGAACTAATGTTTTAATTTCGAAAGAAATTTCGTTTGTACCGGTATTTTGTACTATTTCGTCTGGTATATGGGTTGACGGGTCGGGTGAGCCGGGTTTTGGGTTTTACCCATTAAATGATTACATCACAAAAAACAATTAAAAAATACAAATAAAAACACTATTTGAAATTTAAAATTAGGACTAAGTCGCATCCACAAAAAAGTTTCTTCTTCCTTCTTCTATGTTTGTAGTTTCGCATGAAGCGTGACTTCAATTGTCCTTTCAAATCCAATGAGGAGAATGGGGAAGACAAAATGATAAATAAAAAGACTCCTTACAACACGTTATTGCTTCTTTGCTTCTGAGTAAAATTCAAAGCAGCAAAAGAGCTTTTGGACTGGTATACCGGTGTACAGGTCCAAACCGGTATTTGTGATCTACGCCGAAATTAAAACATTGATTTGAACTTGATATTGAACAAAACGGATAATATATTATTAATTAAGTTATCAATAAATTTTGATACATAATTTTGTTAATAACATTTTTGTTTGGTTATTGATTAAATGATCTCTCAATAATTTTATTTTTGAGTATATAGGTAAAAATATTGGAATGATATAATTTAAGAGATCATATAATATACTATATAGTAATTTAAATGATCATATTTGGGCTTATTAATGGGTTATGTGGTTGCCATTTTTTCTTATCAATGGGCTTCTTTTACTTCTGACCGGCCCATTATTTTGATAATTGGTTTAACCGGTTACTAGTTTTTTTAGAAAAACCCATTTAACTTAAAACTGTATATCTAAAAAACCTTGATCGATTCAGTCAGTTTCTTCCAGGGGATCCGGAGATCGTGCAGACACACAGCTAAGCAAACTTTGTACAGAGATATATACATACAGATCGTAGATTGACGCACAAAGAAAAGAGGAAATGGCGGTGAGAAGTGGGTTTTTGAAGGGAGTTGTGGGATTGATGGCAATTTGCTTGGCAGGATACATTTTGGGTCCTCCCCTTTATTGGCACTTGAGGGAAGGGTTATCTTCGTCTGTCTCCTCTGCTTCTTGCCCAGTCTGTGAATGTGATTGTGATTCATTGTCTCATTTATCTATCCCACAAGGTATTGAATGCTAGATTTGTTTCGATTTCTTTTGTTTGATTGCAAATTTCTCATCTGGGTCTTGTTGATTTGAATAAAATTCTAGGTATCAAACATAATTGAATTAGCAATTATTTTTTTGATCTTCTGATGTGGTTCAAAAATCTAAATCCAGCTTCCTAGTGATCAACAAACTATTTAATTATAGTTATTTTAAATGAAACTGAAGATCCAAATTCTGCTTCTATTTGCAGTGTTGTGTGTATCGACGCCTCTTTTTTGCATTGGTATTATTTATTCTAATTGGGAATTGAATATTTGAATATTCCAAATTGTATCTGGTGTCACTCCCTCTTAAATTCTCAATAAGGAAGGCAATCTATTGGACTAGTTAAGATGTGTATTGATTCATGTTTAGCAATTAAATCCTTTGCTTCTCTTTTTGATCAGTGTTCAGTAATGAGGGTCTTATCCCAAGATTCTAACCGAATACTTGACCCGCTTTTCTTATTCTTTCAATACTAACTTTTTGTTTTCCTTTACTTGCAGGACTCATCAATGCATCTTTCAATGGTAATACTTCTGTTTTATAGATTTGCTTCTCTTGTTATTGGAATCAAGAATTTATGTATGTTTATTGTGTTGGTTGGCTCTAGGCTGCGCCAAGAATGATCCCGGAATGAATCCAGAGACACAGAAGTATTCAGCTGATCTGTTATCGGAGGAAGTAAGGATTCACGAAGCCGAAGCTATGGAAAATAAGCAGCATGCCGATATGGCATTACTCGAGGCGAAAAAGATGACTTCTCAGTACCAAAAAGAAGCAGACAAGTGCAATTCTGGAATGGAAACATGCGAGGAAGCGAGGGAGAAGTCGGAAGCAGCTTTGTTGGCTCAAAGACAACTTACTGCTACTTGGGAACAGAGAGCAAGACAAAGAGGATGGAGAGAAGAACGTGCTAAAAGCAAATCCTCAGCATGATTCAAGTAACATTGTGAATTGCATAACACAGTTTGGTTTTAGTATTCAAATGCAAAACTTGAATGATTCTACAATATGAATGCACGTATATATAGAATTTTGGCATTTGCAAGAAAAGCAGAATGAAGTTATGATTGCAATTAGCATCGAGGCAGTTTCCTGTTATGAGTTTACAAGTTCCGATCCAAATCCATTGCTCAAGTTAGTGGTATTACATCAACACTTGGGGCATGTTTTTTTTCGGGCTCTGCTGTCTCAATCTACATCATAACCCCATATTTGATATTACAACGAATTTGAAATACTGTGCAAATGAGTAGCAGAGCATCGAGGGAATCACAACGGATTTTTCATCTTTTTCGGCGCTTCGGTTCCACCTGGTAATAGCATCAAAATAAACAATGATGAGTAGAAACAGCAAAACTTCATTTGAGTTCCATCCATAATATGTCTCGTATAGAAACCATTAATTTCATTCTTAACAGGTTGTTTGCATCACTGTGTAAAACAGCATTTGAATAAGAAATGTAGAAAGCTGGCTCAAATGCAGTAAAAGTCCAAGCTCGATGTTAAGGCCCATTACCTCGGACAAAGGTGATTCAGGAAACTCAGTCAAGGATCTTCTCATGTCATCATCGGATGAGCAATCATTACACACGAAACGATCTAATTTTTTTGCCTCTTCGATAGTCATACCCATACAAGAGGGATGAAACCTTCAAACACAACACAAATAAAGGTAATCAAATGCAATTTCAAAGGCTTTTTTGAACTTAAAGGTTGTCTACAAAAGCAAGTAAGCCAAATAAAACACTACATGTAATGTTCCATATCTATCACATTCCATAATCCGATCAACACAAATACCGCATCGTTTATGCATCAAAAGGATAAAAATGCTTTATTTCCAAATGTGCACAAGACTTTGCAGAAAAACAGAGAGATCATACCAATCCTTGCAGCCCTCACATTGCACCATGAGATCATCAGGATTGTAAGGCATCTCACACTTACAATACCTACAAAAGGAAAAAAAAAGGAACATAAACAATCTTGTTATCCTCATTACAATTCATTAAAATCAAAACTCACACAGCAACACGGTCAGGAGTGAACCCTCCAGTTGAAGCCTTATATTCAAACCTACAAAAGTAATCATCAGCTCCAACATTTTCTAGCTTGGTGTAGTTCTTAAAGCTATGAACTCTGCACTTTCCTTCAATAGTGTGAGCACTCTGAACATCATAGTGATCAGACAAAAACAACTCCTTCGCACCATGAAACTGTCTACGACCCCCGATTGACTCCTCTGGACGATAATACCATCGTACCCTCACTCTTACATTGCTCCTATGGTCAGCCTCGATTTTCTCGACTTTAGCAACATAAGGAGATTTATCTGAATCAGATGGTCTCATCAACACACAATCTCCAGCTACATAAATCGTTAACCCATAAATAAAAATGCATCCCTAAGTTCAGCATTGGCTCAGAAAATCAGAAAAAGAAAAGAAAATTATCAATAAATTACGTCTAACGACTTTGTGGGTGCCCTTAATAGAGTAAGAATCCAAGTCCTTCTTCCCCGGCTTCGTCTTCGCCATATCGTGTATCACTCCCCGACCCTCAATACTCCGTTCCCACAAAACGGGATCCCGTGCAAATAGAAAGCTACCAACTTTATTCAAAACACAGGGGCAGAAGAAAACCCTAACTACGGGATTTGAAGAAAAAACCAGAATAAGAGGAGGATGAAGGAATCTAGCAGAAGCTACTCAGCTATGCTCTCATCAATTTATTGTTTTTTTTTTTCTGAACAAAATCAGACAAACCGGTGTCCATATAATCTCTCAAATCTTGTCCTCATTCCAATTGCCACTTCATTCCATCACATTTTAATAAAGCCAAAAGGGCCTTCTTTACACTATCTTGTTCTATGTTCATCATCACAGAATCAATTATTAGACTAATTAAACTATTAAGTAACATAATTAACTAAAACATCGAAATATATGTTTTTATACCAGCACTTAATTACTATAAACATTAGTAATTGCAAATTAAGAAAACGATTAATTTTCGCATACATCATAATACTAATATCCAAAAAATATAATATAGTAATTGACAATCATAGAGAATTGTTTCCATATAAGATTCCCACACTAAGGGTATTTGATGCTATTAATTTAAGTTTTTTTCCAGATTATTGTATTTAAATAAATGCTTTTATAAATTGATAATCTAACTAAAATTATGATATTATTTTAAAATATAGAAGTATTTTTGTAATATTAATTTGAAATAACCCTAGACTTATTAATAAAAAATAAAAAATATGAAATTCAAGTATTTATTCATATAAATATATGAAATTGAATGCACTTCACACAGAGAATGTTGGTGCTATTGAAGAAAAAATGCAAGTACCACATCCATTTTGTTACGCTGTTAAGTGACCGGGAGAGATGAAAACAACAGCATTTGATCGCTGTTGCCATGTTTTTTTGCATTTTTTCTAACATTAATCTTATCTAATAATTTGATAAATGATTAAAAGAATATGAAAAATTGCGATTATTGGATGAAAAGTTGGTTCAATCCAATTTCTATATATATATTACTTCTTATTTTTATTTTTCATGCACCAACATTTATTTATTTAGCTATAAAAGATTACAAAGAGAATATTAAAATAATCTACATATCTCAATGTACATGGTCTTCGTCTTCTAATCGGCAGTCAATGTTGCTCGATAAAATAGCGTGTTGGCAGCGGTTGATTGATCAACAGATGCTGCTTAGACAAACAATTTGGTTGTGAATTGTGATTCAAGAAACATGGTCTCAGATGGACTGCAAATGGTTCTTATTGGGCCTTGACTAAATAGAAGCCCAGAACCAATATCAAGCCTAAGATATAGAAATTAAAGTTCGTTAGATCAAGGGAAGTAAAAACTATTGGCCCACCTGATATATCAAACCCAAATCCAAGCGGTTCATGCATTACATGCATTCATAAAGGCTGAGGGTGACTTAGCTCATACTGATCCATATGAGAATTCTCTATTAGATAATTATTATTGATCTTATTTAATAATATTCAAACAGTTACGTATTTTAATTAAAAGACATGATTTTTAGATGAAATGTTATGACATTTAGATGAAAAATCGTATATATTCATCAAATCCGACTTTTCTATAAATATCATTTTTTATCTTCAATTTTATTGTACCAACTTTTTGTTGAAAAATTTGTTAAACCCAGAGAAATTATAAGAAGAATATTGAAATAATTTATAGATATGCCTCAAACTTTGCTAATTCTTCCGCTTTATACCCAACATTCTCTCCCTTGGAGTGTTTCCAATGGCAACCTACAAGGGATTGATCAAGTGAAATACAGAAGGAGACTTACCTAGAATGAGATCCATTGACAATCTTTATGGTGTTATGGTGCCTCTAACATTGAACAATTACTAGTGAATCTCTTAGTTTCCACGTAAAATTTGACTATATTGATTATCACATTTACATATTTGTATTGGAATGATCGGAGAATCTGGTAGCACTCATCAAAAACTAGTTTCTTTAATATTCAATTCTTGATAGTTTCTTTCATTTGAAGTGTCTCAATTCAGTGACTGCTTTTCAAATATGTCTTAGAGCACCAAAATAGTTCCTTAGTGGATTTTACACAAATGAGTTTACATGGTTATATTGGATGATTTGTTCAATGTGTTTACACGGTTCAATTGGATGATATGAGCCAAAAAAACATTTTTTAAGGTAGTTTTTTTAAAAAATTACATCATAGGGATGTTGCATTTGTCCAATATTACTTAAAGAAATAAGATTGATTATTTTTAAAAGAACGAGGATCATCACTTGATAATTTGATCAAATCTTTACATGTGTGAAATCCTCCTTTTATGTTCGTTTACTTCATTCAGTCGTAATTTCGGCTTGACTATCTAATTTCAACATTATATATGAGCTGATTCGGTTTATTTTAATTTAAAGTCCAAAACTTATAGATATATTTGAGGGTTAATGTTGAATTTGTCTCATATTTATTAAATGAGTTAAATTGATTAAGTTTAAATAGTGGTAATATTATCATATAATTATTGAGTAATATTTGTTATTGGCCCCCAATCTTTAAAATAGTGTAAATACGATTCCCTTATAGTTTCAAAATTGTGTATAAAGCACCTAAAGTTTATATAATGTGTACGGTTGACCCTCCAACTTTTTAAATTTATAAATACTATACCCTCAAAGTTTAAAAATTGCATGATTGGCCTCCAAAACTTCAAAACCGTTTATATTTGACCCTCACGTCGGTTATTTTTTTGAGTTTTTACGTAATTGACCTCATTCTTTCCACATGTTGAAATTGACCAATTTTGTTCACTGATTTGATATTTAGCACTCGAGCATATTAAAGGGTTTAGAATTGACTATTCGTCAAATTTTTCGTTATCATATTTCATCGATTATTGATTGTTGAAAAGATTATTGATTTTTAAAAATTCGATGTGTGACACATGTATCTTGTTGAGTAAATATTTAATTCTGAAGGTGAATTATTATACATAGTAATTCTCATGGTAAATTTTGAAAGTTAGGATTGAAATACATGAATGTTTACACATGATGAATTCTTAAAATGACAATAGATATTGCACCAGTGAATTGAAAAGTCATTTGAGATTATAGAACGCAAATTTGTTTGGAAATAAAATCCTTATTTCAAGTATCATGAAAATTATCCTACAATATGGAATTTATATACGAAGTAAAATTACCATGAAATATAATAACAAAATATTGTAAGACAAATTAGTATTTTAACAAATGTATGATATATATTTCTCATGTATATATTTATTCAAGTCATTTATGAACTCTTTAATATGTTCAGGGGCTAAATATCAAATCAGTAAACAAAAGATGTCAATTTCAACATATAGAAATAAGAAGGTCACTTACATAAAAACTCAAAAAAATAACAGATAAATGTCAAATATAAACAGTTTTGGAACTTTGGGGGCAAACCATGTAATTTTTAAACTTTGAAGACATGTTGTTTACAAATTTAAAAAGTTTGAGGATCAACTACACACATTATGTAAATTTTAGGTGCTTCGTACGTAATTTTGAAACTATAAGGACATCGTCTTTACACTATTTTAAATATCGGGGGTCATCCTTACAATTTTCTCTATAATTATTTAATCAAATCTTTTTAAATATGAGATATCAAACTTTAATTCTATTCATTCAAGTTTTCCATCCTAATTTCTGTAATTTCAAAAAGAGATATATTCACAATCCATTATATGAGTATCTCATCCATGAATCATGACCGCTCTACCCACAAGTAAGATTATTAAAAAAATCAAAAAACTTGTTGGAATTTGGTGGGTGGTATGGGCCCACTTTGTCGGTGCCTCTATTCATAAATTGCCGGTTTGTGGTCGGCCCGCCACCCTTTTCTTTTATCCCTTTTCTTTTTCTATGTTGACCATCTGTTTTTTTAAAATAAATTAAAAAAGTAATTTAGCACATTAATACCCATAATCAGAAGTCACAAAGGATGAAAAAGTAGTTTGAATCAATTAATTAATATAAGGTATTTTATTTAGTGATTGTACCTATAAATAATAATTGACCCATTAATATTAATCCATCACCATTTTTACACTATCAATAAATCATCTTTTTTATGTAGCACTAGTACAACCCAAATCTTGAATGAGGAGACTAAATGTCTTATTAATTTATTTTTTCCAATGTTTTATATCATGATTTCTTTGAGCAATTTTTCTAAATATTTAAGAAACTACAGTTAATTATTTTATAAAAAGCCCAATTTTGCCTTATAAAGTGAAAAGCAAGGCTATTGGGAATTCTCCAGTCTCTAGTCTCCACCACCCCGCGTACAAAGAGAACAAGACCATTTCGTCCTTGTCCTTCCTCACAGCCCATCCTCCTTCAATTTTCCTTATATTAATTCCACTTTCCAACCGTCTTTCTCCCTCATCCAAAACCCAATCCAGTAATTAATCGCGAGCAGAGGAATTCAAGCAATCCGTCTCCGCAATCTTTGTGAGTTTTTCAATTATCCTTTTTTTCCATTGATCGGAAAGTTTGGATCCCCGGAAATGTCGTGAAGCGATTTTGAATGAGCCCGTCCCGATCTCGAATTTGTATTCCGTACGATTTGATTTGAAATTGTTTTCTTACTGTTATCTTTTAAGTTTAACTGAATTCTCCGGCGGTTTCGCAAGCGTCTATTAGTATCTGCTGTAGTTTACGGGCTTAGCGCTAGGTAAAGGAAGTATTAATTAATATATTATTCCAATTTAATTTGTACAAATATTAAATACATTTTTATATTGAAATGAGTTACATTTTTTATGCTTTTAACACGGATAAAAAACGGTGTAACATTAAATTCCGATATGACCCAAATATCATAAGAATTCCATTTTATCTGCTGGGGTCCACTTTGTCTGCTCTATTTTTTTCATGAACTTTTGCAACAGCCACTCACTTAATTCTTATTTTATTTGTACGAAATGAATTCTATTGAATAGTCTTGTTTAAAATATTGATTTTGGAAAATAAAATAGATTCTTTATTATTTTTGTATATAAAAACGGGTTTTCACAGGCTGAAGCGGCACTATTTATATGGCGACAGTGGAGGAAGCTCTTCCGATGCAGACGGCGGGGGATGAAATGGAGAGCAATGGGACGTCCATTCCGGTACAGAATGATCTAGATCTTATAATAAATTGTTTTAATTTGTAATTATGTTATCAATCTTTATCAGATTGAAAAAGAGACCGCCGTGAGCGTGTCCATGAAGAAAGAACAGGAAGAAGAAGTGGATCCTGATAGTGAGATATTTAAGGTTGAAAAAGAGTCCATGGAATCGAAGGATCGTGAGGTTGCTGCTGCTGCTGAGATGAATCCGGGTTTGGATAAGGAGATTTCGGGAATTAAGGATGAGAATACGAAGCGTGCGTTGCTAGAATCGCTGGAGAAGGTCGAGGACGTGGAAAACGAACTGCGGAAGGTTTCTGGTTTGTTGAAGGAGGTTGAATCGGAGAATGAGCGATTGAAGGAAGAACTCCTTAAGGTGAAAGAGCAGCGCGAAGAAATTGAGAAGAAACATGAAATACTCGACGTTGGGAACAAAGAGCTGCTGGAAGAGAACACGGAATTGAAGGATAGGTACAGCTTGGAGATCAAAACATTGAAAGAGTCATTGGATGCTCAAGAGGAAAAGAACAAGGAGATGGCGAATGTAAAAGTTTCATTTGATCGTCTCATTCTCGATGTGGAAACATCAAGCAAAAGGATCGAGGATCTTGAAGATAAATTGCAAATTTCAGCTGAAGAAATCCAGAAGTTTGAGGATTTGCATAGGCAAAGTGGTGTACAATTAGAGACAGAGGCTAACAAGGCATTGGAGTTGGAAAAGTTGCTTGAGGTGGCTAAGTCCGATGCCAAGGATCTTGAGGAACAGTTGGTTTCCATGAGGGAGAAGATGAAAGCTTCTGAAGAAATGATTAGTGAGAATCAGAAGTTGGAAGAAGTGCTAAGCAGCAAAACTAATGAGCTTGTTGCTGTCCAGGGTGAATTGGAGCTTGAGAAATCGAAGGTGGAGGAGAGGCTATCATCGTCGGAAGCTCTGGTGGCTGAGTTGAAGCAAGAATTGGAGCACGCTAAAAGTGCTGGATCTGAGGCTAGACAAGTTATTGCATCGCTTGAGAATGAGGTGAAATCCACCCAACAAATCCTCGAAGAGAATACTTCACAGCTTGAGGTTTTGAAGTCAAATCTGGGAGAGGAGATTGCTGCAAAGGAAAAGGTCGAAGAACTGCTGAAATTACATGAAACGGACCTAAAAAGCGTACAAGAAGATCTGGACAAAGTAACAAAGGAGAAGCAGGAGCTAGAAAATGGTTTGTCTGATTTGATAAAGAATGCTGCACAGATGAAGGAGATGTCTAATGATCTGGAGGCTAAGTTGCAGAAATCAGATGAGAATTTCCTCAAAGCTGATGCTCTTTTGGCTGAAGCCGTGGCGAACAGTAATGAACTTGAACTGAAACTGAAAACCCTTGAAGAGCGTCACACTGAGGCAGGAAACTCCGTCTCCCTTGCTAACCAGAAGAACTTGGAGCTTGAGGACTCACTGCAAGTTGCAAATTTGGCAGCCGAAGAAGCTAAATCTCAACTTCGAGAATCTGAAACACATCGTATTGCTGCTGAACAAAGGAATGTTGAACTAAAGCAGAAGCTCAACTTGGAAGAATTGAAAAGTCAAGAATATAACAGGAATCACGAAGAGGTGTCTGAAAAATTGTCTCAACTGAAGGCTGAAAAGGATAAGGAAGATGGACAAAAACAAGAGCTTGCTGCTAAGTTACGAGAATTCCAAGCAAAAATAGATGCACTGGAGGCTGAATTGAGCAAATCGACAGCTCTCCGTTCTGATCTTGAGTCAGAAATAAAGAGTTTGATTGACAAATGCACTGAGCATGAGGGGAATGCAAATACAATTCATCAGCGTAGCCTTGAATTTGAGAGTTCAATGCAGTCATCAGAATCCAAAGCTGCAGAAGCAAGCAAAAAAGTGGTGGTCTTAGAGCTACTTTTGGAAACAGAAAAACGTAGGTTTAAGGAGCTTGAAGAGCATATAAATGTTCTAGAGAAGAAAAACGCAGATATGGAAGATGAGTCTTCTAAAAGCAGAAAAAGTGTTTCTGAACTTGAAGCAGAGCTTGCGGTATTCCAAATGAAAGCATTAGACCTTGAGGAAAAGGAAAAGGACCTGCATGAAAGCATAACTGCTGAAAGAGAAGAAAACATAAAGTTAAAAGAAGCTTATGAAGTTTCAGCCGAGAAGTTATCCGAAGCAGAAAATGTACTGAGCAGCTTACATGCCGAACTGAATGCATCACATCAGCGGTTGGAAAGCATTGAAAATGACCTTAAAGCTTCTTTTTTGAGGGAGAGCGAAGTTATGGAGAAGCTCAACATAGCTGAGAAACAGATTGAGCAGCAAACCCGAGATATAGAGAATATAACTGCTAGAGGTGCAGAACTTCAATCATCACATGAGACTCTGACTTGGGAATCAGAGTTCAAGCTTAAAGAAGCTCGTGCAAGTTTCACTAGCAGAGACTCCGAGGCCTTGGGACTACAGGAGAAGCTGAAAGTTGTTGAGGAAAAGGAACAGGAAGCGTTTGCACTCCTGAAAAGCAAAGATCTAGAACTGGAGAAAACTTTTTCGATAATTAAGGATCTAGAGCGTGAGCTGGAGAGCTGCTCCAGTAAATTTAGAAATGAAACCGAGGCACTGGTAGAGGAAAACCAGAAACTTTCTCAAAATCTTGCAGGATACATTTCTGAGTTAACTGACCTGCAGAGTAAGGTGTCCCTAATTTCATCAGAGAAGGGAAACACAGACGAAGAGCTACAGTCTTCAAGAAAAGAAGTAGAAGAACTTAGATCACGTCTTGTTTCTGAAGCTCAGAAGATACAATCTCAGGTTATGATTCTAATCACTGCTAGAAATGCCGTGATCCCCTTTACAACGTTTGTTTTTTATGCTAATACGATCTCTTCATATTTTTAGATGAATTCTGTTATGGAAGAGAGAGACTTGCTTGCTGAAACATTTCAAAGCTCCAAGACGGATCTTGACTCCATAATAATGGATCTCGAAGACAAATTGAAAGAACATAAATCAAATGAAGATTCATGGAAAGCTAAGTTGGAAATACTCAACACTGAAGTTTCTGAGAAAGAAGGGCTGCAAAAGAGAATGAAGGAGCTTGAAGAGCTATTAGCAAATTCAGAATCTACACTAAATGAAGAGGTAGTTAATATCACACGGCCCCTTTCCTCTTTCATATTCTCACACAATTTTATTGATTGACTACAGAGAGAGTTGCGATTTCAAAACCAGTTGGTGCATGAAACTTCGTCGAAGAATTCTGTTGACGAAGTTGAAAATATGAGGAAAGAAATTGTCTTTCTAAGCAACCAATGTAAAGATCGTGAGCTTAAGTTACAGCAGGCTGAGTTAAGAATCAAAGAAAAGGTCAGTTTTATTACAAGTCTCTACATCTTTTTTTCTCCAATAACCACTGTTACTAATAGACCATACATTAAAAGAGTGATAAATCACATATTAAAAACTTAAATCCATCCATCATTATATTACCATGCAGGAAAATAGGGAGGAGACAATAAAATCTCGGGAAATGGAGTCTCCCACACATGCCCCTTCCAAGAGAAAGATTAAAAAGAAGACAGATACAGCAACTTCATCACATCCATTGTCTTGTGATACGAAGACTCTTACCACTACAAGTAAAACACACCCATTCATCAGCTTTCCGGTTATCCTCGGTGTGGCTCTTGTCTCTATTATCATTGGCGTTATTCTTGGAAAAAGGTACTAGATTTATTTTCCTCTACTGGTTTGAACTGTCCCCTTGGTTGATTTCAACTGTTTTATACTTTAAAAAGCTGAATGAATGTGCATAGGAAAGTAAACCAGAGTGAGGTTTGTAGTTTTGGCTTTGCCTGTTTGTGGGGTAAGAGGATGAACAAGACAATTGAAAACTTACTATTTATTTGTATTATTGAGTTTGGTTTGAGAAAGATGGCATTGGTATGTAAGAACTAGTGAGCTCTCAAAGAAACTCATCTTGCATAAAAACTGAAATATTTTTTAAAAAATTATCGAGATTGAGATATTTTCAGACACAAAGTAGATGTGGAAGGCTTGTATATATGTTGTATAAACACAAGGATGAAGAGTATGATATTACATGAATGTGGATACGGTGCAAGAATCAGAAGCAAGCATCCAACATACAGCAGCAGCACAGACCAGCACAGCTTTATAACAACACAAAAAATGCAATTCGTATCAACTTTTCAGTAGACAATAAGTAGGAGAATTTCCCAATGTATTTGAAACAAAATAAACTTGTTAATTGAATAAAATTAGAATAATCCTAAGATTCCCAATTAATGATCATAGGCAAGGACCACTATTATTGCTATTATTGATTTGTTTCCTACCAGAAATTCCAACATTGCCCCTACCATTAACTTCTATTGCCTTGCATTTTATGGATCACTTTATTAGTCTTTTTTACCAAGACGTCAAAAATGGGCGGGCGACAGCGACACTACAGGGAGAGAGTGAAAAATTACTTCCCAGCCCCTACAGAAGCCGTCGCCTCTAATCTGAGTAGCAACCGCAGCCGGCGCCGACATCTGCTCATCATCGTCTTTCGTAGGATAACCTGCCGGCGGCGGTGGATCCATATTTCCGGATTGCTTCTCCATCACGGATACGGTGACTGGTTGTGGAAATTGTGCACGGTACGAAATTCACATCACTCGGAATCCAATCCTCAATCTAGTCAAGAAATTAAAAGTATGAACTGGTTTACCTGAATTCAGATCGTGGTTCCTCATGTCCATCAGGTAACAGATCCGACCAATCGGAGATGAATGCGATCCAGTAAATCAACGGAATTTGCAGTTTGTTCGTGAGCAGCGAAGTATACATGCGCGTTTGTGGATTAGATTTCACCGAATCCAATCACTAACGGTGGATTAATAGCCCAAAATTGTTATTTATATTTAACAATTTGAATAAACAGCAGTCATTGGGCTGGATTATATTTGCCTATTGAGCCTATAATATATATGGGCTTCAAACCCAAATGTAATTGTA
>RWGZ01001460.1:0-110097 GCA_009725065.1 Utricularia reniformis
TACTCCAACACTTAATTATCAATTGGTCTTTCATATGATAATACCTTCTTGTTGTATTGTGTACAACATTGTTTTTGTTAAATTTCTAGAGTAAAGTCAATTTACATGGAGAGTGTGTACGGATATAACGTATAATAGGAAGAGACCACACCGTAAGTGATTTGAACAAGTCAATTACTATGGTTCTCAACACTTTTTATAAATCAATCCAAACTACATATCATTTCTGATTTGGGATAATTGTCATATTTCAACAGTTTTTTATCCTATATTGAAACAAATTGCAGAAATACAGAAAATATCGATTGGTAAAAGGTGTAGGAGAAAAAATCATGTATTTGGTGACTGATATTGAGAGTCCTAGGATTGAAGAGTGTGCGTGAAACTGCAGTGTAGAGATATTTAGAACATATATTCAATCATCCACTGGTTCTAGTTTGTTGCATAATTTTTCTATTGTTGTTTCCTCATAATGGTGCATTGCTGGTTTAATTAAGAGTTTTTCAAGATATGAGAAGCTTGTAGAAAAACAATATTTTTTATTGAACGTTGGTGGTGCATTGTTTTCTGGTGCAGGGTCATTTACAAGTTTAGTTTGTTTTTGAAAACACTGATTCTGGTCGTCTGAAGAATGGTTCATACATTGGAAGATATAAGGGGTGGTGGAGGATCTGTTAAAGTAGGAACCACAGGGACAATCAGTTCCCTCATGTCTAGAGAATTATCTTCATGTGCAATGCATCCATCATCCTCAAATGCCGGAGCTGAAATCCCTGAAAAACCGAAGCCTAAAAACACAGCAGATGAAGCAAGCAGCAGCAAAAGCATGATTAAGCTGGAGGATACTCAAAAGAGAACAAGGCGCCAAACTGGAAGTAGCAACAAAATCCCAATGCTTAAAGGTGATAATGTTTCGGTAGACGGAACTCCTGCAAGGCGAGGCAAGACTATGAAGAAGTCTAGTGTTGTTGAGATCGTTGACATAAAATGTGGACATCCAGACAAGACATGGGTTAATCCTATAGCTAACAGGCTCAAGAAGCTTGGATTCTCCAAACTGTCTGAAGGTTCTGTCTAATGTTCAAAATTCCTAACTTGAGAAAATGCTTTCTGCAGCCATAGGTACATTGAATCTCTTCCTATCTTTGCTCTGAGATTCATTGCTATTTACACATTCAAGGTTTTGTTGGGAGAATTTCCTTGTTTACGACTCACTGCATGTTCGGTAGTAAGGGATCTTGATGTTTTATGATCACATAATGGGATTCCCACTTACTTTATAAAATATAATGAACAAGTTTGTAAATATCCTGCTGCTATATATATACAGGACAACAAGAGAAGATCATGAAGAACCAATAAAATGACTGTTTTTATGATCCTCGCAATCGGGGTTTGGATTTGCTAAAGTGACATCGAAAGCTACATTTTCAGATTCATCACCTGCAAACATCTACAACATCAAGAGTATTTAAACAACATTTGATATATGCATGAAATGGTACCTCCAAGTACAATTTCCATTGTATTAAATTGTATTTTTGGCTCTTTTAATGAGATGACATTTTGGTCGTTCATCCTTGCTTTGGAGGTTAACATCAGTCTCAACTAACACTAATTTATCCGTTTCCCAAACACACTGAAGCTTTATAGTAGCTTCTTTCCTAGGAAAATATTCCCGGATTATCTACATAATAAATAAAATCACGAACACTTCAGTCGAAGTGAGTGAGAACAAAGCTATATAAAAAGAGCAGACACATGGTTATGTATTTTCAAAATTGAGCTCAAAACTGAGAATTCACCTCAAGACCATGTTGATCAAATTTTATGGCATACTCCTTTTAAGAATGTGAAGAAAAAGTGTTGTAGACAAGAACAACATCAAGAAGTATCTACAAGTAAAGGAAAAAAATGGAATTTTTAACCATGAATTCCAACACTATCAGAAATCAAAGAAAAATCATAACGATGTGACCGGCTGGTATCCACACTAGTATAGATGATGGTTGTCATGATTCGTTAAAAGAAANAAAAACAATCCATTTGATATGGTTTTCAGCAATGTTTGCTCAATAGACAGTAAGTTTAGGGGAGGAAAGAAATATTTCTTATCATTCAGTGATGATGCCAATAGAAAAATGTGGACATTTCCAATGAAGACAAAGAGTAAGACTTTCCATCTATTCAAGCAGTGGCTAGCATCAGTGGAAAGAGAAAAAGAGTGAAACTGAAAACTTTAAGATCTGATAACGGGGGAGAGTATACTTCAAACGAATTTCAAGACTTCACAAAATCGATTGGGTTGAGACATGAGACCATAATACAAAGAACTCCACAACACAATGGAACAGCTGAAAGAGCAAACAGAAACCTATTGAATAAAGTCAGATGCTTGCTAAAGACATCTAGACTTGGGAAGGAGTTCTGGGTAGAAGCTTTGAGTGTGGCATGTTATTTAATCAACAGATCACCCTCAAAGGCAATTAAGCGGCATCTTCCAGAAGAAATGTGGAGAGAAGAGTCACCAAACTTAAAACATTTGAGAGTATTCTGATGCAAAACCCTAGTACATGTACCTAAAGAAGAAAGGACTAAACTTGACAGTCATGTGAAAAAATGTATTTTCTTATGATATGGAACATAAAAATTTGGGTATAAACTATGGAATCCACACATAGACAAAGTTTTAAGATCTAGAAATGTGGTGTTCTTGGAATACCAGATTATTCAAGATATAATACCAAAAGATTCAAAGGCAGAAACTAGAGAAATAACAGTAAAGGGAGAAGAAATGTTACCTGAGGTATCACCTTTAACTAGTAAAGTGCATCATGATCTAATTGACTCATTTGATGTGCAAGTGGATGATCCAAGACATGTAGAAGAAGCTCCACAGGAACCTATAGTTGAATCAATGCTAGAAATTGAAATCAGTCCACAAAATCAAAGAACAGTCAGAATTAGAAAGTCATCTATGAAATATAATTATGATTAATATGTTTTATTGACAAGTGATGAAGAACCAGAAACAATAAGAGAAGCACTAGATTCAACTGACAAACATAAATGGTTACACGCCATGGAAGATGAACTTGACTCTTTAAGAAGAAATCATACATATGAGCTGGTCAATGCACCCCCTAGAAAAAGACCTCTAGAAAATAAATGGGTATTTAAACTTAAACAAGAGGCAAATGGATCAATCAGGCACAAGGCCAGACTAGTTGTTAAGAGTTTCAGACAGAAAAATGGAATAGACTTTGATGAAATCTTCTCACCAGTGGTTAAGTTCATAACCATCAGAATTGTGTTAGCATTAGTGGCACATATGGACTTGTAACTTGAACAGATGACGTTAAGACGTCATTTCTAAATGGAAACCTAGAAGAGCATATCTACATGAAACAACTTACTGGTTTTGAAGCGAAAGGAAAAGAAGATATGGTGTGTAAACTGAAAAGAAGCCTCTATTAATTGAAACAAGTACCAAGGATGTGGAATAAGAAGTTCAATGGTTTTATAGAGGAAGAGAAATTTTACAGAATAGAAAGCGATCACTATGTCTATGTAAAACAACTGGAAGGAGGTAAGTTTATAATATTACTCCTATATGTTGATGACATTCTAATTGCAGAAAAAAACAAGGAAGGAATAACAAAACTAAAGGTACACTTCGCTGCGACTTTTGAAATGAAAGACATTGGTCAAGCAACTAAAATCATAGGGATGACTATATGCAGAAACAGAGAAAATCACACTCTAGTCATATCCCAAGCTAGCTATGTGGACAGAATCCTAATAAGGTTTAGTATGGACGGATGTAAGTCAGTCACCACTCCTATGTCAAATCAGATAACACTAACCAAAGAACAGGCACCCTCAACAGAACAAGAAGCTGAGGAAATGGAAATCATACCTTATGCTTCGGCTGTAGGGTCAGTCATATACCTTATGGTATGCACTAGACCTGACATTGAGTTCTCAGTTGGAGTGTTAAGTAGATTTCTTGCTAACCCGGGAAAGAAACACTGGGAGGGACTGAAGTGGATGCTGCTCATATACTTGAAAGGGATAAAAACCATAGGTTTAGCATTCAGGAGAAGCAAAGAACCTCTTAGAATCAGAGCTTTTTCATATTCTGATTTAGGAGGAGATGTAGACAGTAGAAGATCCATTATATGTTTTATTACTATGCTAGCTCAATGATCAGTATCGTGGCAATCTAGACTACAGAAAACAATTGTTCTATCATCAACAGAGGCAGAATATATGCCCTGACCGAAACTACAAAGGAATTTATCTGGATTAACAAGTTGCTGCATGATCTCAGAATGAACAGCCAACAGCCGGAACTTCTCTGGGACAACTCGAGCTCCATCGAGCTAATTAAGAACTCCACCTTTCACAATAGAACAAAACATATAGATCTAAAGTACCACTGGATACGTGAAGTCTCTTAAATAAAAAGGAAATAACGATAGAGAAGGTCATATTAGGAAAAATCTCACGGAGATGCTTACAAAGTTAGTTACATTTGCTAAGCATCAGTTATGCTCAACTGGAACAGTTCAAAAACAACTGTGAGAAAACTAGGGTTTCTTGTCTTCGTGGTTGCTGGATTGAGGAGAAGATTTGTGAGAGGTACGTAGACCTTTTATACCTAGGCTAACTTGAGTATTTTTTGGTGTTTACATGCCCAACGAAAAATTCCAGACCACCTGCACGAAGACAAAACAAATGGGCTACATACGAAGACACAAATCAGAGGAAGTTTAATAACTGCTCTGATTTAGGAATAAAACAGGCTGATACACAAGGAGTGCGGCTTTTCTCGGTAATCAATCAAGAACAAGTTAAAGGTAAGGAAGAAATAGGGAGTGGAGCTCACCGACATTATGTACATGGCTATTCCAACCAGATTCAACTAGTGGCAGACGAAGGGAAAAACAGAGGCTGTATTGCAAAGGGAAAGAACTGCATCAGATCAAGAATGCAAGCCTACCTACAATTGATTCTATAATTCTTATATCTTATCTGGCTTTAGTGAATTAAGAATCAAGGTGAATACCTGATTCTCGTGGTTTTCTTCGGGATTCTGAGATCAAGGTGAATACCACATAAACGGTGTGCGTGCAAACAAAATCAACAATTCATAGATGATTAAATGAAGAAATTAACAAGATCTGAAATCTACATTTGCTTACTTTACGTCTGATCAGAGGTGATTCTATACCCCAAGACATGCTTACTTTCAAAACTAACTGAGATACTAAGCAAGAGCATTTCATTAGTTGATTCATGTGAAGACGATTATGATCCACATCAAGAATTCATTAATCATTATTTTGGGACTTCATTTCCCATGCAACTATTCCGCTGGAGAATATGAGTGGTATAGAAACTGAATTGTAGCAATGCATTGATAAGTACATGAGAAACTTTTGTCAAGATTTGCACTTTGAGAAGTTCCACAAGTCATCCGAGAATACAGTTGGTATCCGATACATTATTGATCATGATATACTTTTGGGTAGAATTGATGATATTAATTCTCTCAATAGCATTAGTGTAATCAGGAAATTGATGGATACAATTTGTGTATTCAAGAGTGGAATATGTTGATTTTATATTGGTTGTAAAGCTATAGCCACTCTACAATTCTAAAGATAAAATGCTAGTTGCAATCGTACTCTTTTTCTGTATCATATTCCAGAAGCATACAAATATAATTCTGAAAATGCTTGGACTATTAGAATTGAACTATTTGAAATGAGTAAACTCTTGGATTATTCTAGCATTGCTGAAATTGCTACCCATGAGATTATGATCCCCAAGGCTACCTTGTTGTCTTATGATATAAATGATTTTGTTTTGAATTACTATATGGAATTTGTCTTAGTTCAGTTTTTATACGAAACAAAGGTTACTGAGATTTATGATGTTATCTTTTCGAGATTATTCAGTCAATTTATTTGATTGCTTAGGGAAGTTCAGAAACGAAGGATGAATCAATCCATTAGCATATACGACATAAAGATTCAAATATCAATGAATATCAAGTGGCCAAGCAAGAAACTTAGAAGTCAAACTTCGGACAAACTAAAGGAATGCACTTGTGTACTCATTGAAGTTACGATCCAAAATTCGGATATTTGCCTATGGACAAGGGCTTTTTGTTTTTTACTTTACTATTGAAGGACCTTCCTATGCCTTCTTATTATTGAATATGGAGAAAAAACTAGGTGGCATCAATTGAGATAATGATTATGTTCGGGAGTGCGCTCATTAATATTACCAACTTTTGCAATTGCAAATGCTCATATTATCGGCTGTCGAGAATTTAGACTTTCAGATCTCGGTGAGGGAAATATTGGATGGATGACACAAGACTATGAGGGGGTGGAATCCGACTTACATCGCTCAATAAATGACTTTAGCCTTCAACTTACGATTGTGCTCCTCTGACATTTGAGAGACATGAGTCTGCTTGTAATTTGAAGGAATTGATTGGACAGAAGCATGCCTCTATGGTAAAGAGTCCATTATCACTTGAATTTGAAGATGCTAATACAAAGAATGAAGATATTGGGCATATGAATCACATTGAATTTATCGTTATTTATCTTGGGTTTATTAAATTGTTGGACTTTAATTGTTTAGAGTTTATGGTATAAAATACTTTGTATTGTGTGTAAGACAGCTATATAAAATATCATATTATGTATATTCTCTCTTTGGTTTTCAGCGGTTCTCCTCATCCTTCCTACGTCTTCATTATCATCCATTTTTTCAATCTAATTTTTTCTCTTTTCTATCTCACTCATTCATCTATTCCTCATCCACGATCTAGGGTCGTAACACACTTCAAATATCAAACAAGCACACCCAACACAATATAGCAAGTATTCACGACTACTTTTACAAGAAAAATCCAAACCTTTTTAGAGAATATATTGAAAATAAGATCTTCTATGTTTATTCTTATGCTTGTACACAACTCTCTCAAAAATCCTAAATTATGTCCACACTTGCGACCCATAGGAATTCAACCTCTTTTCAACAGTCTCCATCCATCAGGCCATATCTACTAAATTCGCCCGGTTTAGCTCGAG
Organism: Utricularia reniformis; assembly: GCA_009725065.1. Lineage (NCBI taxonomy): Eukaryota > Viridiplantae > Streptophyta > Magnoliopsida > Lamiales > Lentibulariaceae > Utricularia > Utricularia reniformis. The sequence continues at coordinate 7,116 of RWGZ01001460.1, forward strand.
AAATTCAAATTCACGAAATATTTCCATGAACTTAGGTAAGATTATAGTCATTAGTCTACATTCTACAACTTTGTGGGTATGACCAACCGGTACAACTCGTTAAAAGTGTTTTCATACGGGAGGGTATACCGTTGTACGTCAAATATCGGACATTATCGGTATTTTTTTCGTACCGTCCAGTATCGGGTATTATGGTCATTTTCCGATATTTATCGAATCCGAACCTAAAAAATAATTAAATATTATTTTTTTAAAAATAAAATAATATTTGATATCAGTCGGTATACCTTCCGGTAGGGGTGGGCATGGGCCAGCCAACCCGTACAAACGGATCAACCCGTGGGTCGGCCCACTAAATATCATTGTACGGGTTGGGTTGCGATTTTCAACCCGTCAACCCGTTGAAATTGGTCAATTTTGAATTTTTTTAAAAAATTTTAAGATTAAAATTGAAGGTTTTTTAATATTAGGGTTCCGTCAACGGGTTGGGCCGCACTTTCAACCGGTTGGGTCAACCTGTTGACGGGTCAAGAGAGATTCTCAACCCGTTGGGCTAACCCGTACGGGTTGACGGATTGACCCTTAACCCATTGGGCCGGACTCGTGTCCACCTCTATCGTCCGGTATATCGGTCGTACCGTTCATACCGACTTGGATCGATACGGAATTCCGAGCTAATATGAAAACATTGCTCCCCAATTCGTTGTCTAAAATCAGGTTATTTTGGCCTGAAAAATTAACCCACATTTTATTTGTTAGGTTGGTCAGATTTTTTATGATATGAATTAACGGATTGACAAATATAACCAAAAACACTTCAACTCTCAAAGGAACCTAAAAATTAGTAAAAATAATGATTTTATTCAATATTAATAATGATATAACAGAAATTGGTCAAGAAAATTTAATAAAATCACTATGATCTATATCTTTTTAAATAATCCGATTACAATATGATTTAATTCATTTCTTAAATAATATTTTGATTTAATTGATAAAAACTTCACTATTTAAGAAATGCCAAATTGTCCCAAATTGTTATATGTATTAGGGGATGGGCATGGGTCAGCCCAATCTATTGGATCGGTCCAATTCGTACAAACAGATCAACCCGTGAGTCAGTCTACTAAATATCATTGTACGGGTTGGGTTGCGATTTTCAACCCGTCAACCGTACGGGTTGAAGTGAGTCAATTTTGAATTTTTTTAAAAAAAATTAAAGTTAAAATTGAAGGTTTTTAAATATTAGGGTTCCGTCAATGGATTGGACCATAATTTCAACCCGTCGGATCAACCCATTGACGAGTCAGGAAAAATTCTCAATCCGCTGGACCAATCCATACGAGTTGACGGATTCGATCCGTAACCCGTTTACGTGAACCCATGTCTACCTCTATATGCCGTCTTCCCTCCCGGGTCCATTTTCACCCGAGTTGTTTTTGTATTGTACCCGACGGACTCTCGGATCTTTATTTTCGTGCTTCTCAAATCGGAAGAATTCAAGCTCTCTATTGTGCAACCATGGCTCCCGCAGTTCCCAAGTCTGGCGATGCGATTTTTTCCAGTGTTGATCGTGTGGCAAGTAGTTTCTATATTGATTGAAACACCACTAATATCTCTTTTGTTTAGTTTATTCATGTTGAATGAAGAGTAGATGGATCTGGTTGAGTAATTGCTAGCTATTTGATTTTAATTTCGTAGAATGCGGAATTGTTTACCCTTACATACGGTGCAATGGTGCGCCAGCTTCTGATCGATCTCGAGGAGGTGGAGGAGGTTAATAAGCAGCTAGATCAAATGTACTTTATTTCCCTGATTGGTGCAGTTTTTTCAATACGATTGAAGGATAGTTTTGTTAATTTTAGGTTTTGTCTGTTTTGAATAATCTGTATTTCAGGGGTTATAACATCGGTATCCGGTTAGTCGATGAATTTCTAGCGAAATCTAATATCTCAAGATGTGTTGATTTTAGAGAAACTGCTGAAGTCATTGCAAAGGTTTTTCTTCCGATGTATCTATTCGTTGTTCTTAAAGTTTTGATTGATTTTTCCAGTACGATTTTTGCATTGTTAAACTGATACTTAAGATTTTCTTCTTCGTGCATTATTGTGAATCACTTTCTTTTCGAAACCAAATTGAATCTAGTATCCTTATGTTTATGACAGGTCGGGTTCAAGTTGTTCCTCGGTGTGACTGCATCTGTGACAAACTGGGATGCCGAGGGTACAACCTGCAGCCTCATTCTTGAGGATAATCCTCTTGTAGACTTCGTGGAGCTTCCTGATACTTGTCAAGGCCTCCATTATTGCAATGTTTTAAGTGGAGTTATTAAAGGAGCACTGGAGATGGTGAGACCTCTTCTTATCTCTTGCTCTTATTGTTCAGTACTGTATTCTTTCAATTGTAAGCTTGTTCAATTAATCGTAGAATGTATCTTGTGCTAGTTTATTGTCTTTATACACATTCTTTCATTCTACATCAGGTTTCCATGAAAACTGAGGTTACATGGCTACATGACATGCTTAGAGGAGATGATGTATTCGAGTTGCAGGTTAAGTTACTGAAGCAAGTCCCCGAGGAGTATCCTTACAAAGATGATGAGTAACTCCATTATACAATTTCCTTTATTTTTCTGGGAATATGATATCTGCTCCTCTTAAAAGTGACCAAAAAATGCTGAATCTTGTAATTTCAGTATGACCCGTATGCTTCATTTTGACATTGTTTTATTCAAGCGTTCTAAAGAGGGAAGCATCAGGTATTTACTTGTCTTGGCACTATTTTTGTGGAAGATAACAAGAACAGAATCTTGTAAGTTGCAAGTGCGGCTGATTCACAGCCTTAATCTTATGGCTGAGGCTGCGCAGCGTTTTCAATCAACCAGTTCTCAATACTTCCGTGCCAACCAGAAACAACCATTCCATGCAACTCGATCTCCAGCTCAAAGCTGGCATTAAGAACAGGGGTAAATGCAGGATTACCCCATTTTTTGTTTTTTACTTCATATTTCTCAACTACAGAAGGATTTACTCATTTTCTATAATGACGAATTCTGGCACATTGAATTGATGTGTCACAAGGGGCAATTAGTAATTGCGAATTCTGCACATCAATCTGATAGTCATTAGCAAAACTCTACTTTCTAATATACCTATATTGACATGGATTTTCCTTTCTGATTTACCTATATAGTCATTCAAGATGTACCTTAATCAAATTCCATGGCATACACATACATTAGCAGCCATATATTCAGCTTCACATGAAGATAATGTGACTATTCACTACTTCTTTGACATCCATGTGAAAGTCGAATCTCTCATAAAATACATAAAACAAGTTGTGCTTTTAGAATCATCAATACTACTAGCCCAATCACTATCATTAAAACCTATGAGTTCAAAGTTTCCTCCATTCCCATACCAAATTCCGAAATCCGATGTTCTCATTAAATATCTTAGAATTCTTTTTACTGCCTTCATGGGTGAACTTGTAGGGGTCTCCATAAATCTACTCACCAAATCAATACTATAAAGAATGTTCAGTCTTGTACAAGTTAAATACGGTAGACTTCCAACAATGCTCTTGAATATAATAGCATCAACTTGTAAAATTTCATTATTCTTTTCCAGCTTGATTCTACATTCTATGGGTGTGCTTACAGCCTTAGTATCCTTCATGCCAAATTTTTTCAGAATCTCCTTAACAAATTTTTTTTGAGAAATAAAGTATCTCTCTTTCCTTTGTTTAACTTCAATACCCAAATAATAGGCCATTAAACCAATATCAATCATCTTAAACTCCTTCATCTCTACTTTGAATCTTTCAAATAAGTTAGAGTTGTTGCCCATTAATATTAAATCGTCCACATAAAGACAAATAATGATAATGTCTTTATTGTGAACTTTCACATACAAAGAGCGTTCATGAGGATATATTTTGAAACCCTTTTCTTGAAAATATTTGTTGATCCTCATATTCCATATTCTTGGAGCTTGTTTTAATCTATAAAGAGCCTTTCGTAATTTCATAACTTAATTTTTATGTCCTTTGACCATATATCCCTTTGGTTTTTCAATGAACACCTCTTCTTCTAACCATCCATTTAAAAATGCTGATTTTACGTCTATTTGATGGATTTCCCATCCATTATGGGCTGCTATTGAAATAATCAACCGAACAGTTTCTAACCTTGCAACCGGGGCAAAAACTTGATCATAATTTATCCCTTCCTTTTGTTTGTAACCTTTCACAACCAACGAGCTTTAAATCTTTCAATCTTTCCTTCTGAATTTATCTTTTTCTTGTAGATCCACTTAACTCCAATGATTTCTTTCCCAAGTGGTTTATATACAAGTTGCCAAGTATTGTTCCTTATAATTGCAGCAATTTCTCCATTCATAGCACTCCTCCATTCCTTGTGTTTTACTACATCTTCAAAATTGAGCTGCTCAGTGTCTATCATTAGACAAAAATTAGAGTAACTATCATTTTCATCTTCTAGTGTCGTAGGTATAGCTCTTGTATAAATATCAAGATCTTTTTCCCTTGAGGACCAATGTGAGAACCCAAAGTAGTAGGAGATTCAATTTCTTCACCAAATTGAGTTGGTGAAATAATATCATTAGTAGATATATGATATTCTGGTGGGTTTCATTGATGTTCCAAATCAGAATTTCCATCTTCAAATAGATTTGAGTTTATCCCAACATGATAGTATGGTTCAAACTCGTCTTTAAGCTTATTCCAATCCCAACCAAGCGATTCCTCAAACTTTACATCTCTACTCACGACCACTTTCCTTTCGAGATGATTATATAACCTTTATCCTTTCGAATTCTGATCATAACCCACAAAAACCATCTCTTGAGTTTTATAATCAAGCTTTGAGCGTTTTTCATCCGGAATATGTATGTATGCCAAACATCCAAAGATTTTCAAATTAGATATCTTTGACTTAACTCCACTCCAAGCCTCTTAGGGAGTTAGTTTATTCACACTTCTCGTATGACTTCTATTAATCAAATAAACAGCACAAAGCGCCGCATCAGCCCAAAATTCCTTTGGCATACTCTTGCTCTTTAGCATGTTTCTTACCATATTTAAGATCACCCTATTTCTTCTTTCAACCACCCCGTTTTGTTGGGGTGTTCTTGGTAATGTCAATGACCTCCGTAGACCTATTTCCTCACAAAAAAATTCAAAGTTATTGGAAGTAAATTCTCCTCCACGATCTATCCTCAAAGTCTTAATCTGAAATCCGTTTTGTCTCTCCACCATAACTTGAAACTTCTTAAATGTATCAAACACCTCTGATTTTTGCTTTAAGAAATAAATCCAGCATTTCCTAGAAAAGTCATCAACAAATAGTAGGAAATATGCATTCCGTCCCAACGAACTAGGTTTAATTGGTCCATATATATCTTTATGAACCAATTCCAACGACTGTTTGGCTCTTGATAACGTCACTTTTGGAATTATATTCCTAGTTTGCTTTCCCGCTAAATAGCCCGAACATTGGAGATTTGGTTGGGAAATGTTTGGTAGTCCGACCACCAACTCTTTCCTACTCATGTCACTCAAACTATCAAAGTTTAAGTGTCCAAAGAGAATATGCCATATCCATAAATCATTCTCATAACAAAGAGATATGCAAACCGGATGATCACACTTAGGTTGTAATTTAAACATTCTGTTTTGTCCCATTTGAACACTGCTCAATAGACTTTGACTCTCATTTTTTACAATCAGCGTCTTGCCTGAAAATTAGAATTTGTATTCCATTTCCAACATTTGTCCCAAGCTAAGAATGTTGCTTTTTAGTCCCGGAACATATAAAATATTTGAAATTATCTTGTGACTCTCATTCTTTAATTGAAACAAGATAGAATCTTTGCCTTTAATCTGAATTTTAGAAGCATCTCCAAAACTCACACATCCTCCATGACTTCATCAATTTTAGCGAACAATTTCTTGTTACTGCTTGCTCCCGAATCAATATACCAACCATCTCCAGCATCTAATTCTTCCTTCCCGGCCATGAGTAAAAGTGGATTTTCAGCATCTTGAGGAGTCTCAACAAAATTAGATTGATCATCGTTATTATGCTTGTATTCCCATGCATAATGACCATATTTATGGCAACTATAACATTCTACTTGAGATTTATCTACCTTCCCACGAGAATCCGATCTCTAATTGCTCATTCCCCTTCCTTGCCAACGTCCTCTCCCTCGTTGGTTAAATCCTTGTTCCTGTTGTTGTTCATTTGATTGAGAAAATGAGCGGCCGCGATGGCGTCCTCTTCCAAATTCGCAACTCCTTCCACTACCTCGGAAAAACTGGTTTTGCTTATCATTTTTGCCGTTGGTCGATGCTTTAATTGGAGAACATGTTCAACACTTTCATCTTTTCTCATTAATCTTTCTTCATAGGTTTGTAGGGAATTGGTTAACTCATCCAATGACATTTCTCCAATGTCATTTGCTTCTTCAATTGCCACAGCAACGAAGTCGAACCTGAATTCTAGCGATCTCAAGACTTTCTCGACGATCCTAGAATCTTCAATTTTCTCACCACATTTATTTATTTGATTTGTGATGGTTTGTACTTTCATTATATATTCTGAAATCTGTCCCCCTTGCTTTTGTTTAAGGCCTTCAAACTCTTTTCTTAAGGTTTGAAGTCTTACCTTATTTACACGATCAACGCCTTGAAATGAAATTTTTAACATATTTCATGCTTGTTTTGCTGTTTTGGTTGTTGCGATTTTTTCAAATAACTTATCATCTAATGCTTAATAGATTAGAGACAAAGCTTTCTTGTCATTTTTCTGATTTTCTTCTGAGACTGTAATTTCAGTGATCACTATATCCAAACATTTATAAGCACCAATTAATGCTTGCATTCTTAAACATCAATTGTCATAATTTTCTTTTATCAACATAAGAACAAGAAGGTTGTTGCCGTTAGACATATCTAGATCAACTAATCTAATGCTCCGATACCACTTTGTTAGAGGATTTGCATAAAACAACACAAGTATATCTTCTAACTTTTATGTTTCTGTCTGTGTATGTGAAGTATTTGATGAAATGCCTGAATGAGAGCATAATAAAATTTGCAGAATTGCTTTTCTTTATTGATGGAGATGATAAAGTTATATTTACATGAACATGATGCTTTATTTATACATTTATATAGCAGTTGTATTGCTTGTTCTTATCTAGATGTAACTAACTTGTTATTCTTATCTATTTGAGACTGCATAAACCAAGCTTATCTTTCAACATCTTGGGGTTCGTTCATTATGGCAATTAGTTAAGAACTTAATATACTTATTAAACTATGACATTGAGTACGTTTGAAACATCGTTTGATAAATAGCGGTATGGTGAGATGACTCTACTGTGCTGTGAGGTGAACTGATCGTGATTTAAAAAAACCGTTTTTGAAACAGCGGTGCAGTGATCGTGATGACTTTTTTGCCCTTATTTTTAAATAATTGTGTATAATTTAACAATTAAATTTTATATTATTTTATAATAAATTCGTTATGTTTAAAACTATATTATATAAATTGTTATATATATATATATTATATTTTGAATATGTAATTGATTGAATATAAAAAGTTATTAATCAAAATTATTTTTTAAAAAAAATTAAACTATAATTCATCTTAAAATTGATATTTGGAAGGTGCGTTCTTGTGGCAGTTGGATTAAACCAACTGTAGACTCATCATTGTTTTATACGATCGCACGAACGTAGTTATTAGTGATATTTGATTAAAATAGAATGTAACTGTAACAACTTTAATTCACCGTTCGATTGACTTCTGTTCCAAAGAATACCATTTCTTGTGAATTAGAAAAGATGCCCGTAGATTTTTATCGATGCCAGTGCTGACATCATGTCATGAAGTAAACATCCCATGCATCTCGGGTGCACATTGTTCAATGCTCCTTTACTGGCAACCGCACGATCAAATCCCTTAACAATCGTAGCCACTCTCGTTATCGCGTTTTTGGCACTCGCTTACACAAAAGCTCTCTCGTTCCGAAGTCGGTACGTGGACTAGTTGGGATTTACCTTGACCGAAAGCGGTGAAAACTGGTTTTTACGGCGGACTAAGGGAGGAGACGTGTGGCAGCGGCGTTGCGGCCCGACTATTCGATTTTGCATAATTTATGGAAAAAAAGAGGAAATTCGTGGGGAAAGAGTCGTGCTGAATGGAGCTTGTGAAATGAAATGTCTCCCTTTATGTTTCTTCTTCTTCTTCACCATCGTGAATCATTATCCTCTGATTTCTCTCTCTAAATCTTATGTTTGTCTTTCTATCATCGAGAACACCAAATCTCTCGAATCCACGGGAAAATTAGTTATCTTTCTCCCTTTTGATAAAACCCTTCAAAAAGTTATTGATTCAATTTGTATATTTGATTAACTTCGACTTAAATTCTTTTATTTTTGATCAGTCAGCTAGTTGTTTCGTTGATGAGTAGAGATAGGTTCTGATTCAGAGCAGCTCACAAATAAAGGAGCTTCATTTTAGTTTCTTGATTTTCTAGATTCGGTTGTGTTTTCCTTATCGCTGAAATCCACCGAACAAGGAATTGTATAGGGTAGTAAGTAGTCTTCCGTTTGAGATTCTTTCGTGATCTTACGGTTTCGTGACCGGTGACTATTTTGAAGAAGCAAAGGCACACGATTTGAATGGTTTTTAACTTTTCAACGTTTGAAGTGTGGATGAATACTCATGTGAACCAAAAGCCACAGTTTTAGTTGGGTTATTGATTCATGCTGTAGAGACGAGATTTTGGTGGATGTTATGATTAAGAAAGTGAAAGGGATTTGCAGCTCTTTGAAGTGTTTTTTATTGGTGCAAGAAGAAATTGTTTTTGTCTTGCCATGGGAATGAGGAATGATGGCCAGAAAACAGGTGAACGAGCGTCGGTGACACGGTCTGGTCGGGTTAATACAGGGTTCATTCCACACACTTTCAAGACTCTTTCCAGGATCGTTTCTTCTGGAGCATCATCTGTTGCTTCCACTGTTAGGTCTGCCGCATCTGCAGCTTCAGCTGTGGTGGAGAGGGATGGCGAAACTAATCATGATCAGGTTAAACCTTAAAAGATAATATTTTATGCATTCCTGCTGTAATATGGAACTAGCTTTTTTCTAATTTTCAACTCTGCTTGCTTTTCTTTGCTTTTTGAGCTTTTTAACCATCTTTTGATAGTCTTATTTGACAACTAAGCTTGATGCATGACCAAACTTATGTATAAACGTAGCCATTATGGAATCATTATTAATTTTAGCTTGATAATTCAGCCTTAGTTATTAGTTGTTGTGCTGTTTTTTTGGTAGCTAATTTGTGAATCCTAATTGTTAATTGAAGGTTTCATGGGCCGGGTTTGACAAAGTAGAACTGGAAAGAGGTGTGACACGGCAGGTTCTCTTGCTTGGCCTCAACCATGGGTTTCAGGTCTGGGATGTCGAATCAGCGGACAATGTATGTAACCTGGCAGCATCTAGGCATGATATCTCAGTTTCCTTTATGCAAATGCAACCGACGCCCCTGACTCCTACAAAATCTGAGGATAAGCTTGCACATAGTCGTCCATTGCTAATTATTTGTGCAGATGGATCTGAAGATAATAGTTGTATTCAGGAAGGAGCTGTCGGTACTTTTAATGGTTCTGTTCGGCAATATAATGGGAGCCATGCGGCAACTGTAGTTTGGTTTTATTCCTTAAAATCACAATCATGTGTACATCTGTTGAGATTTAGATCAGTTGTGCATTTGGTGAGATGCAGTTGTCGTGTTGTTTGTGTTTTGCAGTCAGCTCAGGTATGATTAGAATTTTGCACTATGCAACTTACAATAAGACTTGACATGGCTATTTTACTAGTTTTTTTTCCACATGTTATCTCTTTTTTACAGATCCATTGTCTGAATGCGGCTACGCTTGAAAGAGAATATACAATCCTTACAAATCCCGTATCACCTGGATGTTANTTCGAACAAAATTCATATTTATATTCGAACGAAACATAATTCGAATTCAAATTGGAGCATATGTTGTCGCCTTATCACTTGTAAACAAAAAGTAAGTACCAAGGTTTTAATTGCGTTTGAGTCCCCAAACGCAATGTTTTCAAAAAATTCAATTCAAGTAATCAAGTTATACGGAAACACTGATTGGTACGAATTACAACCAAATGCTCTCAAGAAAGTCAATAAAGCCTAAAAGTGGTACAAACTACAAACAAATACACTTCTCTAAACCTGGAAACAAATAGAGAGATTTGACCTTCAACACATTATTATCCCATACTTAGCCGAGAATCCAATGTTCTCAGATTCGTTTGCCTCCTTGGCACACCAATCTCGCAAGCATTCACCCTCGCCGCAAACCTCAGTGAACAAAGAGATTCACCGATAGACGAAGGATCTGGTGAGATGTTCACAAACATCAATGTTTTTGAATCTCCACCTAAGCAAGGCTGAAACCAAAACAATAAATTTAAATTAAATGTAATGTAATGTTAGATTGGGTGTCAATAATTACCTGAAGAAGATATGTTAGTTTTGAATTCCTGAAAGGGACATGTTCATCTTTCTTTGCCAAGGCAAATATGACATCGATCAATGAAGATAAGCTCTTGTTGATCGCCTGAACAAAGAACCATGAGCAGCTTTATTGGAAAAACTTGGAGAAATAAATGTACCTGAGTTTCTTTTAGCCTGTCACCGGTCGAACCACTTTTAGAGAGACGCTCGCTGCCAGCTAGATCGATCAAGTTCAGTACACCTTGAACTTGTTGATCAGTGCTCTGGGATCACGGTGTACAAAATATCAGCAGATTTCAACATTGAATCAGCTGTGATATGAACCATTTAAGTAGCAATACCTCATTAACACCTGTGATTCTAAGAGTAAACACGAAATGACTCCTCGAAGATTGCTCATTCATTTGAGTTTTACCTACAGATCTACATGAACACAAATGAAAGCATAAGAATCGGAGAGTATGGTGCAACAACATTTTTAAAATCCATAAGAATTACTCATCTTACTTATACTACGAGTGAGAAATGTTACTAAGGACTAGATCAACCCCCCATGGGCAGGGACCTAATAATAAGAGAAATGAGTAGGCCAGTACCTGCTCTGTGCTGCCCGTTCCAACAAATATGAAACTTCCTTGCTGCTGCGGACATCCACAATAGTGAGATCGGAGACATGAGTGTTTCCATTAGAATCATGCTTGATAGAATACTGCTTTCCACCATTTTCTGCACGGGAAGCATCAAAAGTTGATTTGCTAGGTGATAATAGATCACGAATTGTTTCATTATATATCTCCAGCATTGACACCTGCAAATGGTGAAAATCATGAGTACTTTTGAAGAGTGGATTTAATAGTTGAAACAAGAAACAGCCGCACCTGCATTTCATACTTCCAACCTTCAGCTTCTAGTATTTTTCTCGATTCGAACACCTGCTCAAGTGACCGTGGAATCAAGCCTTTCTGATCTGATGGTCCTGGCTTGCCCATCATCGTGTACGTCTTCCCAGAACCTGTTTGCCCATAAGCAAATATGCATACCTACAATTTCGTCAGATCAATATGTTTGGATAATAAAAATGTTGTTGCTCTACAAAAATTAAGTTCATTCTCAATTAACAACATTGTTACAAAATTCTTAAAGTATGAACAGATAACTCTGGATTTTGTAAGAAGTCTGACCTTATACCCATCGAGGGCACTCTGAACAAGCTGAGAAATCTCCACAAAGACACTCTCTTGTGATTCATCAGGCATGAAAACTTTGTCAAAACTGAAAGAATGCTTTTGCTCTAAACCAAGAAAAACTAATCAGACAGCATAAATGAGCAGACGATACATTTTTCTCAAGCTACTGTTCAGAATGAAAGACTCACCATTCTGGAGCAAGTCAATACCACGACCAAGTAATTCAGTCGAAGTTGGGAATGAAACAACTTTGGCATCTGTTACATCCCTATCCTCCGACAATAAAGGTCTCACCCTACAAAATACTCGGATATTTCCTTTCAGCTCCTGAATGATTTTTCAATGAAAGTCATGTTTTCTGAAGGAAACTGGATTGAATTTTGATCAGACAATCTTGAAGATCAGAAGCTAGTGTTACCAGGATTGTGTTATGCAGCTTCTTCCTAAGCTTCTCTCCTTCAACAATTTTTAAATCTGATTCTGCCAGGCGGTTTTGTAACTCAAGAAGGATAGCATTCTGCTCTTCAAACTGAGATCTTGTTTCAGTGGCTGACATATCAAACAGCTGAAAGAGAGCATAATTACCAGGCAATATTTCGATTAAAACAAACATTTAAATGCAGATAAAGAGATCGAATACCTGTAATTTCCTTTCAGCACTCTCAAGTTGTGCTGTTAACTTTCTGATTAATTGATCCTGAGACGCACATTTTAACTATAGAAAAGAAAAAAAGATATTTAGTATAGTACATAATACATTTTATACGAATGACTCTCTTGAGAAACACACCTCTAGCTCATTTGATTTGGTGTTTATGCGATCTAACTCCAAAATTGTATTTTCATTACATTCTCTATATTTCGATGCTTCTGATGAAAAAATTTGGACTTCCAACAGCTGACGATCACGATCTTCCCTTACCTGTTGCATATCACATCTAATAGAAGCAATTTCACTGCGAAGTGTTTCCCTCTCTCTAAGCAACTCCTCCTGTGTGGCCTGATGTAACAAAACATAAAATGCATGAGCCTTAAATTTTACTAGAAACCAGATGCTAAGTGGAATCTACTCTTATGAGTTACGGCATTTAGTGTGGCATCAAGTTTACTGGCTGCAACAGATTTTTGAAAAAAAAAATAAACATACTTGTGAAGAAGCAAGCTGCTCCTGCAAAGATCTCTTTTCACCTCTTGCAGTGCCTAGATTTTCCACAGCAGCCGCTCTCTGATTCTCAACACGCTGGAGGGTCTCATCTTTTGCATTCAGATCAGACTGAAGCTTACTATTGTATTGCTGTAAGCTCGTGTTATACTCATGCAATCGCTTATTCATTTCATTGAGGTTCTGTAGCTGAAGAAGGGAAAAGAGCTTCAAACATTTGGTTCTAGGATGACTGTTGACTACATTCAGTGCATTTGAAATCAAATAAAAAATATCTATTACCTTCTGGTTGGCACTAGAAAACTCTTCCTGAGTTCGCCTGAGAACATCTGAAATGGATGCTTGCAGCGCCTCAGATGCAAGCCTAGATTTCTTCTCTTTAGAAAAAGAATCCAGAGCTTCCTGGGATTTTATTGGGCACGATGATTTGAATGGTCTGAATAAATAATGATACAAGTATAATACAAAATTCCAAACATCCAAGTGCACTTACCAATTTTTCTAGTTCCTCCTTTTTAATGCTTTCTTGCAACATCTCCAAGTTATTTCTAAGCTCAATTATAATTGAATTCAGCTGACCTTCCTTGGCCTTCATTGCCACCTCTGAACAGAAAGTGTGTATACTATAAAGTATTCTAGCATTAATACAGTATATGCAATGAGAAAGCAACATCCGTTACCAGTGCTTTCACACTTCTTTTCTGCCATTTCTACCAAATTATTTAGTTTCTCTTGTTCTGAAATGAAGTTTCCTTCACGCTGTTGAAACCACTTTATGCACAGCTTGTGTTTTTTAAGGGATCCAGCCATTTGTTCACTGTTTTCCTGGGAAAACACAAGCAAATCCATGACTCATACTAACATCCATTTGAACTAGATGCCCAAAGAACTCTAATTTGAAAGTTTTTCAGAGAAAAATACATGAATCTGAAATAATTAATAATACCATACCTTGTGGTTAAACTTAGTAGTTTTCAACTTCTCGTTAAGTAATGCATCAATATCCTCGGGAGTGAACTCCATATTAACACACTCCGAACCAGAATTACTACCGTTATTCTGTGACACATATTCACTGGCATTGACTACTGATAACGCCTGTCTTGTTTGCCTTCTAACATTAATGGTAGGCAAGGGAGGCATTCTACCGGTACCAATTTTTCTCTTCTTTTCCCCAGGAACCTCACTAACAGATTCCTTCTGTGGAAACCAGTAAAGCCCAACATAAGATGCATAAATTAGAAATAATGAAGAAAGTTAATTACCCCAATTACCACAGATCTACATGAATAACGAACCTAAGCGTAAACCCTCCATCAAGTCAAGAATCCAAACAAAAATCAAAGGAAATTTAACACCCAGCATGCTCAAATGCAGAATATAGATGCAACAAACCATAAATACCGAATTAAAATCTTACACACCTGAGACGGACTAGGAAGAACCTTGTGTGTGTTCCTTGAAGCCATGGGAATAAAGCGAGCGTTTGTATTGCGTAAAAGGGTTGTGGAAGAGAAAGGAATGAACGTTTGAAAAAGTTACCAGTGGGACCAGCGTTTATTGCAAAGGAAGCTAAGAGTTAAGAGAGAAACCCACCATTGTCTTTGAACCGCGGAATCAACAGGAAATACGAACCAAGAAAATGAACAAGGTGTAATTTTCAGTGCCTGAGAGCAATGAATCCCAAATTCACGAGGAGATCGAACCCAAGTTTCAACTTTCACACTCAAAACGACCGTTGTAGCAGATTCCAGTAGAGCGAGAAAGGAGGGTCTACAGCGAAGGGGGAGAGGGGGGGGGGAGGTAGTGTTTTGAATTTTTTTGAAATATCGCCCGTTGGAAATATAAAAAAACCTTACTAGTTAAACATTTACACTCCTATAGTTTTGTTTTATTATAATCTATGCCCACACGAATATGCAATTTGCATTATTCCACGAAATATGGGAATTATGTGACAAGTTCCAAGTTATGTTTGTGAATAGATAATTGTTTTCTAGACAATTTTAACATTAGTTTAAGAGACAATACCAAAGAGTTTATATATTTCAAAAAGCAAACAAATCAAACTAATAATATTTAAATATTCAAACAAAAATATAGCAAAATCACTTTCATATTCAATTGCGAAACAAATTACAACAAGATAACATCACATACACTTAATTACAAAATTATTAAAACTTAAATTTCACCAAAAATATAGAAATAAAGATGAAAACACTTACCATTTGAGTTTTTTCCTATATAGTTATAGACTATCGTCCATTATGAGGAATAATGGGGAAATTGGAGGCTTGAATGTAGACTATGAATTCCAAATTAAATAAGAGTGTTGAATAGTCGTTTTCAAAATATATGAACTAAAATTTTTAATTGTTGAAGAACCGTTTTATAAATGGGGTAACGAGATTATCGATCCAACTGGACGACCCAAAATGGGTTCTTAAACATAGACTCCAAATATAACTTATTCTACCATTCTATTATCCCGTTAAAATATTCAAATTTATTACTGTATATTATTCAAAAGTAATGGTATATGTAAAAAATTTGCGCTTATTTTTCATATATTTTCTTTATTTTAAAAATATAGTTTATTATTAATTGCGTAACTAATAAAGAATTAAAACAATGTTCCAGAAATGGGGAACCAAGTACGAATTACAAAACATGGTAAGAAACTCCGCTTTTTTGCCAATATACCCATTAAATAAGCATGTTTTGCAGAAATGTCTACTGCAAGACACATATTTTGCTAAAATATCAATCACAATGTTTTTTATATGAGATATTATAGGGTAGATGAGTATTTTGGCAAAACTCACTTTTTGTAGTGGGTACTTTTTCAAAATAGCCAATCAAATACAATTCTATCTACCAATATATCAACTGACAAAAAAAGTTTTAAAAAACTAAAAAATTGTTAGATTTTTACTGATATCTCTTCTTCTTCTATGGATTTTAAGGAAAATAGTTTCAATTATCTACTGATTGCAATAACTTCAATTATCTACTGGTCTCTCTCCTTCTTCTACTGGTTGCAATAGCTTCAATTATCTAGCTATTACAATAACAAGTGGAATAATTGCACTGGTTGCAGAATAAGGAGCAAGTGCCGTGAAATATAAGATTCCAGTAACAATGAAGTAGAAATTGGCTACTCTTCTAAACTGTTCAAACAAAGATTTGGGTAAGAAAGATATTGATGTATACTTTGTTGTCCGAACATAATTATCAGCATAATTTCTAAAACTTCCTTCCTGACAATTTGGTTCATTACAATAAACCACTCTTGAGAAACCATGTCCACCAATCTGGTAATGACCATTTTTAATCTCAGTTTTTGTGCAGTTGAAGGTATTAATGAATTAGACAAAGCTCAAGGAGATATAACGAAGAATTAGAGAGATAATGAAGGAATTGTGTTTTATCAATTAATCTTGGATTATTAGAGTGTAATCTTGGTCCAATAACAATGAATTAATGAATAAAACTTAGTCAAGAAAGATATGATCTTTCTCCAAAAGATTAAGAAAACTTCCATATTGATCAATATCAAATGTGGAATTATGAATGATTCTATTCAATCATCAATTATGAATCTTTAGGCAATTACTCTATATATGTTTGTAAAACTATTTGTTAAAAATAATGATTCTCAACAAATCAATTATAATTCAATCTTTTTCTTTATGGTATCGGAGCCATTTCTAGCGTAATAAGCTCCACAAATCCTCCTTTGCTTCTGCTTCTTTTTTTAGGTATATTTATTTATATATATATCTTGCTCAAATGCAACTTCATTTTCTTCCCTACTCCAATTTCACTTCACAATATAAATCCTTCTATCAGAAACGTAAACCCATAAAGAAATCTCAATAAAACCAAAACCCATAAGATAATTGAAGTTATTTTCCTTAAAACTCGTAGAAGAAGAAGAGAGATCAGTAAAAATCTGATAATTTTTCAGCTTTTTAAAACTTGTTGTGTTAATGGGTATATTGGCAAATGAGATTGTATTTTATGCGTATATTGGCAAAAAACCTAACAAATTCTGCAGACAAGCTTCAAAATTCACATGCACGCATGTAAATTTGTAACCTAGATGCTGCTTTTGATGTAAACAAGGAAGATTTACATACATGGATATTTTTGGTGAATGCATACGTTATTTCTTGGAATTTGAGTTCTTTCTTGCAATTTTCATTTAATGTCTCTATATTGTTGGTTGAACGTGCGCTATCGAAGCACTAGGAAGCTGTTCTATAGGGAAATTGATCATGTTTTATACAAAGTGTTATAAATTAATGATTTTGCAGATTGGGAATTTGGAGATAATATTGAAGGATAAGGATGATTCAAAGTAATAAGATTATGAGAGGAACTTGTGTTGTTTTTCTGCAATTGATTGTACTGGTTATCAGCATTGAAGGGAATGAAGAGGAAGAAGAATTGTTACTTGCATGTTTGATTGATTCACAAGTCATAAATAAAAAAATGGTAAAAAGAGATTCATTTTACTATTTCTCGAGTTTGCTGCATTTACATATGGTTTTCTTTCATCTTTGAGGTAGCGATTGTTAAATGGTTTGCACAATGTTTGCTTCTTGTTTCTTACCTTTTCATGACTGAAATATTAGTCATTACATTATCTTGTTCTATGTTCAAGATTACCAGAACAATTTCACTAATTATCTTATAGTAATCTTCTAAAAAAATGAATCTCTAGTTTGATCTTTTACATATATACATACAATTTTGGTTCCTCATCATATACACATTTTTATAGGTCGAGTTTTTAAAACCCAACTGCAAGCTTGAGCCATTGCAAACCAAAAAAATGATTTCGGATTTAGAATTGCATTTTTATTTGCCAAGTTGCTGCAAAGGAGCTAAGTCATTGCCAAGAACCATGCACAACTATGTCAATATCTTGTGCTATGATGCTAAGCAAGTTCTTCTCAAGTGTACACATGACAACAAATTCGTACTCCCAGCTACAGATAATGTGGAGAAAATTTTAGAGAAGTGATACAAGGGGTATGTATTCCCACACCATATCATTCATAGAAGTCATCAGTTGTATGAAAATCTTAAAAGAAATCAAGTAAGAAAGCTCAGAAAAAGTTTGGTCTGAAAATGTTTATTGCCATAGCTATACCCGGATCAATGACAATAATTTTTTTGTGATTCTTTGTTGCTGTTATTGTGGGTTTTGCTCTGCTCGTAGTAGAAATGATGACATGCCTCTTCTAAGTTTAAGCTTAAGTGACAACTCCATCGATATGTGTTGTTCTTTGCCTGCGGTTGGATTTTCTTATTTGGAAAAATGAGTTTACTTTCATTTATCCTTTGTATATTGTAGCCTCTCCATTGAAGTCGTCACACCAACAAAACTCAATGAAAGAACATAAGCATGGAAATCTATCTTTCATAAGCAAGCGAAACATACTTATGGATTCACATCCTTCTAACAAATCAAGGATAGATATCTCTTTCGGAACCACCACGGAAGCTGATGCGATCTATGCTAAAGATTCTGTTAGAATACAACTACCTCCAATAGTTTTTTTGCATGGTCTACTACCTTTAAAGCCACCCCTTGTAGAATTATTGTGTCTCTCACTGGTGTTACAGTTCCTCCAATACATTCTGTACCACCACTTATTAGACCTTCTAGTGTTCCACAACCTCCTCCCTTGGAAACCACCTCCTCCACCTCTGGTCCGTGGTGTCCCTCCTCCATGACCACTGCGATGCCTCCAATAGGTTTGAGAAAATCGATCTTCTTTCTCTGAAGCACAGAATACATCAGATTATTCTGCAATAATATATGGTGATGTTGGTGCTCCTAAAACCAAATGCAAGCCTTTTTTTTCTGGGATAAGGTTTAAGCAGAAGTTGATGGTGCAATGGTTTGGCAACAAATAAAAAATGGATACTTTCAGTAAGTCTATCAACTTCCATTTTCTATGGCTTTTGATATCATAAATACATACATTGTGGAACATATTCAACGATGAGATGATTGAAAGTCTATTCGGCTATGCTCCGGCCGGTAAAACCAAGAATGGTGCAAAAAATGAATATGCATCCAAGAATGCTCCAAATGAGCATATTCAACTTATAGATCCCAAAAAGTCACAAAATCTATCAATTATGCTCAAAACATTAAATGTGACAATTGAAGATGTTCGTGATGCTCTTGAAGAATATCGTTTTGTTCCCATATTGCATACTATCATGTCATCTCAAAAGCATCTAACCATTGTTATGAATCATGTAACGAGCTACCACATGAACTTATTCAAAATTTAATGAAAATAGCGCCAACGACGGATGAAGAATTGAAATTAAGATTTTATAGTGACGACCTTTCTCTAGTAGGTTCAGCGGAGCACTTTCTAAAATTCCTTGTGGAGAGATCCCATTTTTATTTATGAGGCTAGATTCTTTGTTGTTCATGTGCACTCTTCAGGAAGAGACATTAGTACTCAAGAAGTCATTTATGACATTAGCGGTAAATCTTTATCCACTAATGCCATATTTTGGGTTGAATCATAGCCAATATCCTCATAGTGATCCCTTGAAGCTGTACTCAAAACTGGAAACATGATGAATGATGGAACTTTCCGTGGTGGAGCTCAAGCTTTCAAACTAGATTCACTTCTAAAATTATCAGACGTCGAGGGAGTAGATGGGAAAACAACACTTTTGCACTTTGTTGCTCAAGAAATAACCCGCACTAAAGGTCTACAAGCAGCCAAGGTAGTCAAAGAAATGAGAAGCATGTCTAGCTTCAAGCCAGAGGACCTTTATGTGGATTCAATCCATGAAACTGATAGACTTAAAAAGCCTTGGTCTCCAAATTGTCTCTAGCCTCAGTGTTGATCTTGAGAATGTAAAGAGAGCTACAGTTGTTGACACAGACAGCTTGATGAGTATGGTATTGTCATCAAGATTGATCATAACTTAAGAAAATCTAAGGAATTCTTAAACTCATATATGAAGACTATACGAGTAGATAATTGCTTCCACCAAGCATTACAGAGCTTTGAATGTTCCTCAACGATTTTCAAACTTCGTTACTATTCACGTCATAAATTCACCACGGATTTGGAGTAAGGAGCAAATTCACCGCGGATTTAAGGACTTAGACGATTTTCTCGAACTTCGGCTCCAAGTTTCAATTCCGTCTTTGATTCCGAACCCTTTTTTAGTGCCTATAGATTTGTATTTATAGAGAAACCAAGTCTAGTAACTTGCCTATAGGTCAAAAGTCCAATCTCATCCAATTCGGCCTAATTTATCCAAAAATGCTCAATTTCACCAGGGTGTCTATCGTAATGCCCCGAATTATTCAATTAACCATGTAGAGCATGGAGGAGAAAATACATAGTTTCACCGAAGGTTTTGGAGAAAATGGTGAGATCGACAGTTTACTGGAGGGACGACCTCGACATTTCCATCCTAGTGGTTGTTGTCGTGAGGATCAATGGAGGATTCAGTAGGCGAGACGTGGAAAGAACCAATATTGGAAATAGAGGCGAGATTGGGCCTCTAGCTAAATGAAGGGGAATGCGATTATGGAAAACAATGGTAACATGGATATAGACCCAACACCAAGTGTCCCAAGTGTGGGACGCAACACCTTGGGGAGTGTAAGATTCAACAGAACGTGTGTTACAAGTGTGGACAACAAGAACACTTCATAAGAGGATGTCCAAAACGATGAAAGATTGGGGGCACTGAGACTTGAGACTAGGAAAATGTCCAATGGAATGTTATAGTATTTGCAGTGAGTAGAGAGCATGCATCCGAAGTAGAGGACGTCATGATATGTACGCTCCTAATAAATGGGTTTACCACTTACATATAGTTCGATTGTGGGGTCACACACTTGTTTGTGTCTAAGAGATTAGCTAAGGGTTCTGACATTAAGGGCAACAATGCATGATTTAGTGTAAGGACTCTGAGATAAGAAATTTAAGAATCTAAGAGAATATATCCAGGGTGTAGAGTCGAAATCGACCAGTTGCAAACTAAGGTATATTTGATTGAGTTAGGGATTATCTAGTTTGATGCAATTCTTGGGATGGACTCGTTAGCGAGGTATGACAATCAATTAAGGTGTAGGATGCAGATAGTGCATTGAAAGAGGAAGTGATGAAGGGTACAAATCAATGTTTTCATACCGGTTGACACTACAAAAATTCGGGCGGCACCGATATTTGGACCGGTACTTCCCGGTACAAGGTTTCCAGGTCGACCCAGAAGAAATAAAAAAATTAATAATTTGTGTTGATTGGTATAACGCTCGGTGTACCGATCGTACTGATCATACCTGTCCAGATCAATATGCAATTTCAGACTGATATGAAAACATTGGTATACACTACCTAGCTTTTGTTAACACTCAAAAGAAAAGGGTCATGTTGGAGGTGGTTCTCGTAGTGGCAGAGTTTGCTGACGTGTTCCTAGAGGAACTACCATGACAACCACCCATTAGGAAGGTGGAGATGAGGGTTGAGCTTGGTCCTGGGCACAAAACTGATCTCAAAGGCATCATAAAAAACGGATATAAGGAAATGAATGAGCTTAAGAAACTAATGGATGAGTTCTTGGAAAAAAAGTACATTAGATCGATTTAATGACCATGAAGAGCACTAGTTATATTCACGAAGAAGTTTTATCTAAGTTGTTTGAAACGTAAAACGTCGAAATAAAAAACGCAAATATAAGAACATTTAAATGTAAGATTTTAATTTATGACAGATTGCAAATACATAACTAAAAAGTGAAATTGAGATAAAAATAATTTGAGAAAGTGTTTTTTTAAAATTTTTTCAATTTAGTTGAGAAAAATGTTGTAATTAAAGTTTTTGTTTTAAAATTTATACGTAACAACATATTTTTTTAAAAATAGAATTTTCAAACACCATAGCATTTATTAATGCGGTAAGGCTGGCTAATGAAATCGAAATGTATATAATCGAACATTTGAATAGTTATGTTGTAAGAATTAGTGTATTTATTATTCATTAATTTCTGGATTTGTCCGATTTCTTTCTTTTTCTACCTCCGAATTCGACCGTTGCTTAAACTATCCGTTACAAATTTGGTTGGCCCCAAGACAAATATGAAATTTCTCTGACGTTCGATCCAGTGAGAGAAGAATATCGAAGAAAAATGGTAGCGAGAAGCCAAACGAAGCAGCAGCTAAGGAAACAGGTGCCGTTGAAGGGGCCGATTAGCCCGACTTTCCTCAGGGAAACGGTGAACAAGGTCGAGCCGCTATGTGTTTTATTAAACGTACTAATTTTGTTGNTTATTTCATGTCAGATTAAATTTGTTTAGCAAACCGTTTTACTTTTACATGAGCAACTATAAATGATGACAACATTTATTTCAATTCTATATTTTAGTGATGATCTTACATTTGTGTTAAAGATTATGTATTTATGAATTTAAATGTAGAGATGTAAATGATGGTGTTATCTCATCCATCCATTATGGAATTATGTAACCAAGGAAACTTGAGAATATGATGGTAACATACATTTCAAATGCATTTTGAAGTAAATACTGAGAAAGTTCATGTTATTATTGATATGCAACGTTCTTGGAACGATAGAGAATTTCAAAGGCTAATTGGGTGACTAGTCGCCCTAAGGTGGTTTATTTCTAAGTCAACCGATCGAACCTTACCCTTCTTTCGGGCTCAGCAGCACGGACTCGCGGATTTTGCTCGTGTATGCGCATCTGGAGTGCCGACGCGGTCCGACGCGGTCCGAATCGTACCAACTCGCGACTCTTGACTCGAAACAACACAGTTCCAATTGGGTTTGTGAGTTTTAAAGTATTTTATAGAACAAATTGATGGGTGAGGTCCCTCCACATGTAAGTGGGGCCCGCATCAAAGAAAAATAAAAAAATGATAAAAAAAGTATAGCAACGTATAGCACCAATGGTTGACAATTTGGCCAAAGATGGGTGGTCAACCCACATCCCTGCTCCTATAAAAGGATGGATCCATGCCTCATTTCAATTATCCCATTCAAGTCTCAAATTGAGAGAGTAAAGAGAAAATAGAGATTAGATAAAGAAACGTTTTCTTTTCTAATCGTGTTTCCTGAAAGTTTTCGGAAGAGTGTGTAATATTTAAGAATATTCCTAAATATTCGGGGAGTTTCAAAATAGTTGAGGGGTAGTTGGAGTGTTGGGTCAACACTGTTTTACCGCCTATTTTGGGTGATTTCTATTCTAGATATTTATCTAGGGTAGATTCTCTTTGCATACCTACTATTCGTAATAGTGGAAGTTTCTCTGGTGGGACCGTGGACTAACCCTGTTTTGGGTGAACTACGTTAAATTTCGGTGTCTATTTATTTATTATATTCGTATCATCGATACCTCGATTTTATAACTTTCGCTGTGCAACCCCATCAAGTGGTATCAGATCTAGATTCAATGTTGATATCAGCTTATCGTATGCTCTGTGGTTGCTACTAGATGGACCCTTCACATCAGAAAATAAGTTTGTTTATTTTCACTATTCTTTATTGATATTTGGCCTATGGAGGTTAAGGCGAACAATATGATTAAATTAAATTGGGCAAATTACTACATATGGAAGAACAAAATGAAAGATCTTTTGTTTGTGACGAAAATGCATTTACCGGTGTTTGGTGAATCCGTACCGGAGGGAAAGTCCGATGATGACTGGGCTTTCGAATATCAACAAGTATGTAGTTTTATCCGACAGTATGTCGAAGAAAATGTGTACAATCACATTTGTAACGAAGTCCAAGCGAAAAGTCTCTAGAAGAAACTTGAAGAATTATATGCATCAAAGAGCGGCTACAACAAATTGTTCTTACGAAGTACTAGAAGGGTACTTTGATCGTTGATCACTTGAACAATATTTAAGGGATATTGGCTCAACTCTCAACAATGGGTATTAAGCTTGACAATGAATTAAACGCATTGTTTATTATAAGATCCTTATCGGAATCATGTGAGCTATTGAAGGTATCACTTACTAGTTCTGGTAATATTATTGTTGAACTAGTTAAAAGGGAAATTCTGAACGAATAAATGAGACGACGGACTCAAGAGACCTCATCGTCGCTGTAAGAGATTATGATTGCTGATTCTAGGGGAATGAATACTAAACGGAGCTCTAAACCTGCGAAGCATGACAAGAGCCGTGGAAAGTCAAACAAATACACCAATGTTGAGTGTCACTATTGCAAGAAGAAAGGTCACATCAAGAGAAATTGCCGGCTGTTCAAACAAGAACTAGCTGCGAAGGGCAAAGGATGTGATGACAGTGATGATGAGCAAACCAATGTAGTCGGGGAATTCAACATCGTGTGTGACGATGATGCTGTGAATTCCACATCTCAAGAGACAAGCTGGATTATTGATAGTGGAGCTACCGTTCATGTGACGTCTAGTCGGGAATGCTTCTCATCCTACACACCAAGAGATTTTGGTGTGGTTAAGATGGGAAATTAAAACCTCTCCAAAGTTGTTGGCAAAGGAGATGTTTGTCTGGAGACGGAGAACAGTAACAAATTGATATTAAAGGAGGTTCGGCATGTTCCAGACGTGCGGCTAAATCTCATATCAGTGGACAGACTCGATAATGAAGGTTTCTGCAATACCTTCTATGATGACTGTTGGAAATTAACCAAGGGTTCGTTGGTGATTGCTTGAGGCAAGAAGTGTTCTGATTGCTAAATTAACCAAGGGTTCAAAGCTGTATATGTTGCTAGCGAAGTTTTTCTCTGAATACGTGAATGTTGCTGAGGATGAAAATACAGTGGAGTTGTGGTTCAAATGCCTCGGACATATGGGCCAGAAAGGAATGGGAGTCTGCTGAAGAAGCAAATGCTGGCTGGAATGAATCATACAAATCTGAAGAGATGTTCTCACTACCTCACCTGAAAACAAACGAGAGTAAGTTTTCACAGTAGACCACCTTCAAGAAATGATGATATATTGGAGTTGATACACTCAGACGTATGTGAGCCGATGCCGAAATCACTGGAGGTGCCAAGTATTACGTTACTTTCATCGATGATCATTCTCGGAAGAACTGGGTCTATTTGTTGAAGATGAATGATCAAGTCTCTATAATTTTCAAGCAGTTTGTGAAGTTGGTTGAACGACAAACTGGAAAGAAGGTAAAATGCATCCGAACAAACAATGGCGGGGAATATATTGGATCATTTGATGCTTACTGCAAAGATAATGATATTCGGCATAAGAAGACACCACCGAAGACACCGCAACTAAATGGATTGGCCGAGAGATTCAACAGGACTTTGGAGGAGAGAATATGATGTCTACTATCTCAAGCAAAGTTGCCAGAAGTTTTTTGGGGAGAGGCTATTCTGACAGCAGCCTATCATTGAATCTCTCGCCATATGTTTCTCTTGGGTATGAAACTCCGGAGAAGGTATGGTCAAAGAAAGAAGTTTCTTACAACCATATGCGGGTTTTCGGGAGTAAGGCTTATGTTCACATTCCGAGGGATGAACGATCGAAGCTTGATGCCAAGACTCGCTAGTGTGTCTTTATCGGATATGGCCAAGATGATCTTGGTTTCAGATTTTATGATCCAGCCACCAAGAAGCTTATCAGAAGTCGTGATGCCAAGTTCGTTGAAGACGAAACCATTGCGGATATTGGAACGGTTAGCAAAGATGTTGCTAAACCCGATGGTGATTCAACAAACTTGAGAGTTAGGCCTCCAACAACGGTGCCAGGACATGTTGGAGATGATGGATTTCATCCACATGATGACGAGGATGAATCAGATGTTCCAACTGATGATGCTGATGAGGGTGATGAAGAATTTCCAGTCCCTGTTGGTTCTCCTGTTCGGACTACGAGATCCGGTAGAGTTATACAACGCTCTACGAGATATTCACCAGATCAATGTGTGTTGTTGATTGACGGGGGAGAACCGGAATCCTACTAGGAAGCCATGAATGATGAATTCAGGAAGAAGTGGATTGAGGCCATGCAAGACGAGATGAAGTCCTTGCATGAGAATGTGACTTTTGAGCTGGTAAAGTTGCCAAAAGACAAGAAGGCTTTGAGGAATCGGTGGATTTTCAGGATTAAGCATGATGATCATAATCCGAAACCACGGTTTAAAGCAAGGCTTGTCGTGAAGGGATTCAGTCAAAGAAAGGGATTGACTTTGACGAGATATTCTCACCCGTGGTAAAGATGACATCCATTCGGACTGTGCTGGGATTAGCAACATCGCTCAACCTGGAGGTTGAACAAATAGATGGAAAGACTGTCTTCCTACACGGAGATTTGGAAGAAGAGATATATATGCATCAACCAGAAGGCTTTGTGAAGAAAGGGAAAGAAGGTTATATTTGCAAGCTAAAGAAGAGTCTTTATGACTTGAAACAGACACCAAGACAGTGATATAAGAAATTTGAGTCTGTCATGGGAGAGCAAAGCTACATGAAGACTACTTCAGATCAATGTGTCTTCACGAAGAAGTTTTATGAAGATGATATTATCGTACTAATGTTGTACGTGGACGACATACTGATTGTTGGTCAAAACTGTTAGAGGATTGATGAGTTGAAGAAGCAATTGAGTAAGTCTTTTGCGATGAAAGACTTGGGACCAACGAACAAATTCTTGGCATGAAGATCAATAGAGACAGAAATGCCAAGAAGTTATGGTTGTCACAAGAGAAATACATTGAGAAAGTACTTCAAAGGTTCAACATGGACAAGTCTAAAACGGTTATTGTCCCCTAGCTAATCACTTTAGATTGAGTTCTAGCACTCATACGGATAAGGAGGATGAAGAGATAGCTACGGTGCCATATGCTTATGCAGTTGGAAGCTTGATGTACGCCATGACGTGTACGCGACCGGACATTGCTCAATATATAGGAGTTGTGAGTCGCTTTCTTTCGAAACCGACCAAAGAGCATTGGACTACAGTGAAGTGGATCCTTAGGTATCTACGCGGAACCTCCAAAATGTGTTTGTGTTTTGGAGAAGGTAATCCAATACTGGCTGGATATACAGACACTGACACGGCAGGAGATGTTGACTCGAGGAAGTCTACATCTGGATATCTGATTACGTTTTCAGGGGGAGCTGTTGCATCACAATCTAAACTCCAGAAGTGTATTGCTCTTTCGACAACGGAGACCGAGTTTATTACAGTAACTGAAGATTGCAAAGAGTTACTATGGTTGAAGAAGGTCTTAAAAGAACTCGATATTGATCAGCAGAATTATCAACTATTATGTGATAGTCAAAGTGCGATTCATCTAGCGAAGAATGCTTCATTTAACTCAAGATCCAAGCATATTGATGTGAGATATCGTTGGATCCACGAGGTGTTGGAGAAAAAATTGTTACGACTAGAGAAGATCCATACCGAGGAGAATGGATCAGATATGATGACAAAAGTTTTGTCAAGATCAAACTTTGAGTATTGCCGATTGCAGCTGGACTGGTGGATTCCTCCATGTGTCGGGAGGGGGAGAATTGATAGGTAGGTCCCTCCACATGCAAGTGGAGCCCACATCAAAGAAAAAGAAAAAAAAAAATGAAGAAAAGTAGAGCAACAAGTAGCAGCAATGGTGACATTTCGCAAAAGATTCCGGGACAACCCACATCCCATATCTATAAAAGGAGGGATCCAAGCCTCATTTCAAATCCCATCAAGCCTCAATTGAGAAAGTAAAGAGAAAAGAGAATTAGAAAAAGAAACGTTTTCTTTTCTAATCGTATTTCCGGAAAGTTTTCGGAAGAGTGTATAATATTTAGGAATATTTCCTAAATATTCGGGGAGTCTCAAAATAGTTGAGGGGTAGTCAGAGTATTGGGTCAACACTATTTTACCGCCTATTTTGGTTGATTTATATTCTAGATATTTATCTAGGGTAGATTCTCTTTGTATACCTACTATTCGTAATAGTGGAAGTTTCTTTGGTGGGACCCGTGGACTAACCTTGTTTTGGGTGAACCACGTTAAATTTCGGTGTCTATTTATTTATCATATTCGTATCGTCGATACCTCGATTTTATAACTTCCGCTGTGCAACCCCAACACAAACAACGATTTCAACGCATTTCACCCTCAATTCTCACGTTCTAGGGTTTGGTTTTGTTAGATTACGTGGATGATGGAAGAACTCTTGGAATAAAATTCTAATCAAGAAGAGGTAAGAGCTAAATATGCTCGTTTATGTCTTTTAGCTTGACATTCGTGTTTGCCCGGAAGTTTTCACTGCTCATTTTGTCAATTGAAAGTCGTAGCAGATGAGAAGGGGGAAGGAGTGATTTTTTTCCTTAATTATTATTCAATGTAATATAATAAAACTTTATTTTATAGTAGAGGTTGAGAGTAGCAGAATAAGAATATCCCTCAGCATACTTAAATTATTTATGTATGCTCATCGTATTAATTTGTTTATCAATTTTTTTCGACTTGCAGAATAGTAACAGCAGACAAATATGGATATTGATGATGAACATGAGCAAAATGATGCTACTCAAACTCAACTTAGCCGTACTCGGCATCTATTACGGAATTATGTCATTAAGTTAAAGAGAACTAATGAATCAGGTGGTAATAATCCTTTCAAATGCATTTTTTTTATATGCAGTTTACAGGTTCATATTCAAGAGTGAAATCACATTTATTGCGAATATCCGGCAAAGGAATAAGAACATGTCTAAGTGTTTCGAATGCCAAGGTTGCATAAATGAAGAAATTGGAAGAAGAAGATGAAAATCGGAGTAAGGAAGCAAAATCTAGATCTCAATCAAGTTCAATTCCACTTCCTCGGTCAAGTACTTCCTCTAGTCATGCATCATCAGCCCCCAAGGTTCATCTACAAGTCTTTTTGGTGCTACTATTTCAGTATCAATTTCAAACAAAAGATAAAGATGACAAACTACATTGAATGAGACATTTAATATGCAAAATAGAGAGAAAGCTGATCGATTACTTAGTATGATGTTCTTTGCAAGTGGAGTTCTTTTTAACTTGACCCGAAGTCCATATTATCAAGAAACAATAAGTTTTCATTGCTGAGACATCACTTCTAGGTTTTTTTCAATAGTTTCCAAAACCTACAATTTAGCATACTTGTTTAATTTTTTATTTAACTTTACATGTGGTTATTTTATTTTCTAGGTTATAAGCCAATAGGATATACCTCAATTAGGAATAAACTTATTGAAGAAGAACGAGCAAACATTGAAGATTTACTAGAGCCGATTAGAAGTAGTTGGGAAACTAAAGGGGTGACTATCGTGACTGATTGGTGAGATCCACAAAGGCGACCATTGATAAATTTCATGGCAATAAACTGTAATAGATCAATGTTTTTAAAGGCGGTGAACTGTGAGGGTGAAATAAAAATTTCATTTTTCATTTATGAATTAATGAAAGATGTGATCCGTGAGGTTGGAGTTTCTAATGTTGTTCAAATTATAATTGACAATGCAAGTAACTGTAAGAGTACGGGCGAACTTGTTGAGCAAATATATCCTCAGGTAAGTACATATTTGATATTACAATGATATATCGTACATGTTTTATTTCTTGAATCTTAATTTATTGCGTTATAGATATTTTGGACTCCATGTGTGGTTCATACCTTAAACCTTGCTTTTAAGAGTATTTGCTCCCCAAAGGATATTGA
Source organism: Utricularia reniformis (assembly GCA_009725065.1). NCBI lineage: Eukaryota > Viridiplantae > Streptophyta > Magnoliopsida > Lamiales > Lentibulariaceae > Utricularia > Utricularia reniformis. Next base: position 36,758 of record RWGZ01001460.1, read on the forward strand.
GTCAAATTTTGTGGCGTTTCAACAATTGCATTGGATCAAAGACTAGATTTGCTTCTGTTGTTGTTACACTCTGTCGTTTCAAATTACTTAAAACTTCGTTGCAAAATTTAGTGATTTGTGAAGAATGGTCTTCTAGTCGTGGTGAAGAGCACAAGAATACTATGATGATTAAAGGTAGAGTTTTGGATGAATGTTTTTGGGCTTCTATCGAATATATTCTTGAGTTTACGGATCCATTGTATGAGATGATTAGAAAATGTGATACAGATAAACCGTCTCTTCATTTGATATTTAGCATGTGGGATTCCATGATGAATAATGTCAAAAAAGCTATATATGTGCATGAGATGAGAGATGTGATACTGAATCGCCGTTTTGGAATGTTATTTTTGAGATTTTGAATTTCAGATTGACAAAAAATATCACTCTCTTGCATGCTATTGGACATTCACTCAATTCAAGGTAACAACTTGCTATATTTCGTAATTGTATATTTTTAGTCTAATATTACATAACTCAAATTATGTTTTAGGGCCACCACAAAAGAATAGAAAGATGAACATCAAAGTTACCAAGACAATATTTGGATTCCCTGATTGTTAGAATGCGAGAAGAGTTTATTGAACGGTATTATTCAGATGAGAATACTCGAACATAGGTAAAACAAGAGTTTTGTAGGTTCTTGGGATGTTATNTATCTTCTTCCATATATATATAACCAATAAGATATATCTCAATATCTTTATTCCATATATTTAATGCGTCAATTAAGGAAAGATATTTCCCCTCGATACTCTCGAATCCCGATCCAAGTCTAATCCGACCTCTATCAAATAGACTCATCACAATCGTCCGATCGATATCCTTAATAGATCTGAGATCCATCAAGTCGATCAACATCACCGCTTAATGTTAGGTTTTCCCGGGTCGGTCTTTCACCATCGAGCCCTTCGACTATCACCCGACCTCCATTCCTAACAAATGTTGCTGAGGATGAAAATACAGTAGAGTTGTGGCACGAACGCCTCGGACATATGGGCCAGAAAGGAATGAGGAGTCTGCTCAAGAAGCAAGTGTTGGCTTGAATGAATCATACAAATATGAAGAGATGTTCTCACTGCTTCACCGGAAAACAAACGAGAGTAAGTTTTCACAGTAGACCACCTTCAAAAAAGGATGATATATTGGAGTTGATACACTCAGATGTATGTGGGCCGATGCCCAAATCACTTGGAGGTGCCAAGTATTTCGTTACTTTCATCGATGATCATTCTCGTAAGAACTGAATCTATCTGTTGAAGACGAAGGATCAAGTCTCTATTATTTTCAAGCAGTTTGTGAAGTTGGTTGAACAGCAAACTGGAAAGAATGTGAAGTGCATCCGAACAGACAATGTCGGGGAATATATTGGACCATTTGATGCTTACTATAAAGATAATGGAATTCGGCATAAGAAGACACCACCGAAGACACCGCAACTAAATGGATTGGCCGAGAGATTCAACAAGACTTTGGAGGAGAGAATACGATGTCTACTATCTCAAGCAAAGTTGCCATAAGTTTTTTGGGGAGAGGCTATTCTGACAGCAACCTATCTACTGAATCTCTCGCCATATGTTTCTCTTGGGTATGAAACTCCGGAGAAGGTATGGTCAAAGAAAGAAGTTTCTTACAACCATATGCGGGTTTTCGGGAGTAAGGCTTATGTTCACATTCCGAGGGATGAACGATCGAAGCTTGATGCCAAGACTCGCTAGTGTGTCTTTATCGGATATGGCCAAGATGATCTTGGTTTCAGATTTTATGATCCAGCCACCAAGAAGCTTATCAGAAGTCGTGATGCCAAGTTCGTTGAAGACGAAACCATTGCGGATATTGGAACGGTTAGCAAAGATGTTGCTAAACCCGATGGTGATTCAACAAACTTGAGAGTTAGGCCTCCAACAACGGTGCCAGGACATGTTGGAGATGATGGATTTCATCCACATGATGACGAGGATGAATCAGATGTTCCAACTGATGATGCTGATGAGGGTGATGAAGAATTTCCAGTCCCTGTTGGTTCTCCTGTTCGGACTACGAGATCCGGTAGAGTTATACAACGCTCTACGAGATATTCACCAGATCAATGTGTGTTGTTGATTGACGGGGGAGAACCGGAATCCTACTAGGAAGCCATGAATGATGAATTCAGGAAGAAGTGGATTGAGGTCATGCAAGACGAGATGAAGTCCTTGCATGAGAATGTGACTTTTGAGCTGGTAAAGTTGCCAAAAGACAAGAAGGCTTTGAGGAATCGGTGGATTTTCAGGATTAAGCATGATGATCATAATCCGCAACCACGGTTTAAAGCAAGGCTTGTCGTGAAGGGATTCAGTCAAAGGAAAGGGATTGACTTTGATGAGATATTCTCACCTGTTGTAAAGATGACATCCATTCGGACTGTGCTGGGGTTAGCAACATCGCTCAACCTGGAGGTTGAACAAATGGATGGGAAGACTGTCTTCCTACACGGAGATTTGGAAGAAGAGATATATATGCATCAACCAGAAGGCTTTGTGAGGAAGGGGAAAGAGGGTTATGTTTGCAAGCTAAAGAAGAGTCTTTATGGCTTGAAACAGACACCAAGACAGTGGTATAAGAAGTTTGAGTCTGTCATGGGGGAGCAAAGCTACATGAAGACTACTTCAGATCACTGTGTCTTCACGAAGAAGTTTTATGAAGATGATATTATCTTACTATTGTTGTACGTGGACGACATACTGATTGTTGGTCAAAACTGTTCGAGGATTGCTTATTTGAAGAAGCAATTGGGTAAGTCTTTTGCGATGAAAGACTTGGGACCAACGAAGCAAATTTTTGGCATGAAGATCATTAGAGACAGAAATGCCAAGAAGTTATGGTTGTCACAGGAGAAATACATTGAGAAAGTACTTCAAAGGTTCAACATGGACAAGTCTAAAACGGTTATTGTCTCCTAGCTAATCACTTTAGATTGCGTTCTAGCCCTCATGTGGATAAGGAGGATGAAGAGATGGCTATGGTGCCATATGCTTATGCTGTTGGAAGCTTGATGTACGCCATGACGTGTACGCGGCCGGACATTGCTCAATATGTAGGAGTTGTGAGTCGCTTTCTTTTGAAACCGACCAAGGAGCATTGGACTACAGTGAAGTGGATCCTTAGGTATTTACGTGGAACCTCCAAAATGTGTTTGTGTTTTGGAGAAGGTAATCCAATACTGGTTGGGTATATAGATGCTGACATGGCAGGAGATGTTGACTCGAGGAAGTCTACATCTGGATATCTGATTACGTTTTCAGGGGGAGCTGTTGCATCTCAATCTAAACTCCAGAAGTGTATTGCTCTTTCGACAACGGAGATCGAGTTTATTACAGTAATTGAAGATTGCAAAGAGTTACTATGGTTGAAGAAGGTCTTAAAAGAACTCGATATTGATCAGCAGAATTATCAACTATTCTGTGATAGTCAAAGTGCGATTCATCTAGCGAAGAATGCTTCATTTCACTCGAGATCCAAGCATATTGATGTGAGATATCGTTGGATCCACGAGGTGTTGTAGAAGAAGTTGTTACTGCTAGAGAAGATCCATACTGAGGAGAATGGATCGGATATGATGACAAAAGTTTTGTCAAGGTCAAACTTTGAGTATTGTCGAATTGCAGCTGGACTGGTGGATTCCTCCATTTGTCGGGAGGGGGAGAATTGATGGGTGAGGTCCCTCCACATGTAAGTGGGGCCCACATCAAAGAAAAATAAAAAAAATGATGAAGAAAAGTATAGCAACGTGTAGCAGCAATGGTTGACAATTTGGCCAAAGATTGGTGGCCAACCCACATCCCCTACTCCTATAAAAGGATGGATCCATGCCTCATTTCAATTATCCCATTCAAGTCTCAAATTGAGAAAGTAAAGAGAAAATAGAGATTAGATAAAGAAACGTTTTCTTTTCTAATCGTATTTCCGGAAAGTTTTCGGAAGAGTGTATAATATTTAGGAATATTTCCTAAATATTCGGGGAGTTTTAAAATAGTTGAGGGGTAGTCAGAGTATTGGGTCAACACTATTTTACCGCCTATTTTGGTTGATTTATATTCTAGATATTTATCTAGGGTAGATTCTCTTTGTATACCTACTATTCGTAATAGTGGAAGTTTCTTTGGTGGGACCCGTGGACTAACCTTGTTTTGGGTGAACCACGTTAAATTTCGGTGTCTATTTATTTATCATATTCGTATCGTCGATACCTCGATTTTATAACTTCCGCTGTGCAACCCCAACACAAACAACGATTTCAACGCATTTCACCCTCAATTCTCACGTTCTAGGGTTTGGTTTTGTTAGATTACGTGGATGATGGAAGAACTCTTGGAATAAAATTCTAATCAAGAAGAGGTAAGAGCTAAATATGCTCGTTTATGTCTTTTAGCTTGACATTCGTGTTTGCCCGGAAGTTTTCACTGCTCATTTTGTCAATTGAAAGTCGTAGCAGATGAGAAGGGGGAAGGAGTGATTTTTTTCCTTAATTATTATTCAATGTAATATAATAAAACTTTATTTTATAGTAGAGGTTGAGAGTAGCAGAATAAGAATATCCCTCAGCATACTTAAATTATTTATGTATGCTCATCGTATTAATTTGTTTATCAATTTTTTTCGACTTGCAGAATAGTAACAGCAGACAAATATGGATATTGATGATGAACATGAGCAAAATGATGCTACTCAAACTCAACTTAGCCGTACTCGGCATCTATTACGGAATTATGTCATTAAGTTAAAGAGAACTAATGAATCAGGTGGTAATAATCCTTTCAAATGCATTTTTTTTATATGCAGTTTACAGGTTCATATTCAAGAGTGAAATCACATTTATTGCGAATATCCGGCAAAGGAATAAGAACATGTCTAAGTGTTTCGAATGCCAAGGTTGCATAAATGAAGAAATTGGAAGAAGAAGATGAAAATCGGAGTAAGGAAGCAAAATCTAGATCTCAATCAAGTTCAATTCCACTTCCTCGGTCAAGTACTTCCTCTAGTCATGCATCATCAGCCCCCAAGGTTCATCTACAAGTCTTTTTGGTGCTACTATTTCAGTATCAATTTCAAACAAAAGATAAAGATGACAAACTACATTGAATGAGACATTTAATATGCAAAATAGAGAGAAAGCTGATCGATTACTTAGTATGATGTTCTTTGCAAGTGGAGTTCTTTTTAACTTGACCCGAAGTCCATATTATCAAGAAACAATAAGTTTTCATTGCTGAGACATCACTTCTAGGTTTTTTTCAATAGTTTCCAAAACCTACAATTTAGCATACTTGTTTAATTTTTTATTTAACTTTACATGTGGTTATTTTATTTTCTAGGTTATAAGCCAATAGGATATACCTCAATTAGGAATAAACTTATTGAAGAAGAACGAGCAAACATTGAAGATTTACTAGAGCCGATTAGAAGTAGTTGGGAAACTAAAGGGGTGACTATCGTGACTGATTGGTGAGATCCACAAAGGCGACCATTGATAAATTTCATGGCAATAAACTGTAATAGATCAATGTTTTTAAAGGCGGTGAACTGTGAGGGTGAAATAAAAATTTCATTTTTCATTTATGAATTAATGAAAGATGTGATCCGTGAGGTTGGAGTTTCTAATGTTGTTCAAATTATAATTGACAATGCAAGTAACTGTAAGAGTACGGGCGAACTTGTTGAGCAAATATATCCTCAGGTAAGTACATATTTGATATTACAATGATATATCGTACATGTTTTATTTCTTGAATCTTAATTTATTGCGTTATAGATATTTTGGACTCCATGTGTGGTTCATACTTTAAACCTTGCTTTGAAGAGTATTTGCTCGCCAAAGGACATTGAGTCAAATTCTGTGGCGTTTCAACAATTGCATTGGATCAATGAAATCATTACAATGGTCACACAAGTAAAAAATTTCATCATGAATAATCACAAAATATTAGTTTTGTTTTAACGGTTCTATGATATAAAATTTCTTAGTATTGCTGAGGCTAGATTTGCTTCTGCTGTTGTCACACTCCGTCGTTTCAAATTACTTAAAACTTCGTTGCAAAGTTTAGTGATTTGTGAAGAATGGTCTTCTAGTCGTGGTGAAGAGCACAAGAATGCTATGATGATTAAAGGTAGAGTTTTGGATGAATGTTTTTGGGCTTCTATCGAATATATTCTTGAGTATATTGATCTATTGTATGAGATGATTAGAAAATGTGATACAGATAAACCGTCTCTTTATTTGATATATAGCATGTGGGATTCCATGTTTAATAATGTCAAGAAAGTTATATATGTGCATGAGATGAGATATATAAATACTGAATAGCCGTTTTGGAATGTTATTTTTGAGATTTTGAATTTTAGATTGACAAAAAGTATCACTCTCTTGCATGTTATTGGACATTCACTCAATCCAAAGTAACAACTTGCTATATTTCGTAATTGTATGTTTTTAGTCTAATATTATATAACACAAATTATTTTTTAGGGCCACTACAAAAGAATGGAAAGATGAACATCCAAAGTTACCAAGACTAGATTTTGATCCCCTGATTATTAGAATGCGACAAGAGTTTATTGAAAGGTATTATTCATATGAGAATACTCGAACAGAGGTAAAACAAGAGTTTTGTAGGTTATTGGGATGTTATGATGAATACAATAATCGAGTTTTATTAGTGGATAGATCTCGGTTAACTCCTGTTGAATGGTGGTATACTTATGGAATTACTACTCCCAATTTTTTGCGACTAGCATTGAGATTGCTTGGTCATGTGTCTTCTTCATCTTCATGTGAACGAAATTGGAGCACATATAATTTTATTCATTCTACAAGGAGAAATGTAATGACTCCTAAACGTGCTGAAAATCTTGTTCATATTTATAACAATATTCGTCTTTTATCAAGAAAGACTCCACTATATGCAGAAGACGAATGTAAAATGTGGGATGTAACTGGTGATGACTTTGAAACATTGGATGATATCGAGATATTAGAGATTGCTAATCTATCGCTCGATGAACCTGATTTTGAAAGAGTTATATTTGGAAATGAACATTGATGTACTCTTTATTGTGTTTTATGTTTTGATTCAAAACTTTTGATCTAGGAATTATTTTGTGATTATTTTATTTACAAATTAGAGCCAAGTTGAAAATCCGACTCTTATAATCTTGCCTAGTTGTGTCGAGTTGAGTCGAGTTGCACCGAGTCGGTCGGACGAGTCCGTGCCGCATAGCTTTTGGGTGTTGCGAAAGGCCAATCAGCTAGAGTGGACCGATGAGTGTGCTCGAGCCTTCAAAGAATTAAAGAAATATCTGAGCACATATCCGGTAATGGTCAGCCCAAGCCCCGAGGAGCCCCTGGGATTGTACTTGATCGTTTTAGAAGATGCAATGAGTGCATCATTGGTGACTACCAAAGGGGAAATCCATCGACGATTTATTATGTGAGACATTCCTTGGTGGCAACTAATCAATTTATGCAAGTAGTGGAGGATCGGGAAAAGCATCAGAGAGAGATGAAGATCCAACCCGAAGCGGGAGATGGTGACAAGGAGCAACCGACAGATCCCTAAGATAGCGCATTCATATCTTTGTAATAATGTTTTGGAAACCGAAGTGTCCTTCGGAGGACGAATCGTCGATTGACTGCTCTTGGGGCGGGCCTAACGTGTTGGAGACATGAGACAGAATATTTGGCAATTATTCATTATTAGGGCCGGTCCCATACATGTTTCATTATGGAGAGAAATAAGTTAGGATTCTTAAGTATATGACATGTCCCAGGAACACTACGTATTGTCAGAATGGTGGGTCGGTCCCAGGAGATATTCATCACGAAGTCGGATTCTATATATGGTTGGCTTCCGGTTGCAGCCCAATTGGCACAACAAAATCCAAGGGGAAAGTGATGGGAACCACATGATCGAGTACATGAGAAGGACGTAGTGCAAGTAGAAAGACTGGCCCAAAATCGAAAAGCATGCCTGATTGAGTGATCTTGAAATCGAAGCCCAATTGAATTAGACCCTGCTAGATTAGGTCTGTAAGGAACTAAGGAGAACTGCATTCGCTAAAAACAATAAGTATTGGATTGCTCTACATGACGTTGGATCGGTCCTAGCCATATCTGGCCCAATATGAGAAGGACATGGTGCAAGTAGAAAGATTGGCCCAAAATTGAAAAGCATGTTTGATTGAGTGATCTTGATATCGAAGCCCAATTGAATCAGACCCAGCTAGATTAGGTCTGTAAGGAACTAAGGAGAACTGCATTCGCTAAAAACAATAAGTATTGGATTGGTCCACATGACGTTGGATCGATCCTAGCCATATCCGAGCGATCTTGTCACGTGGATGTTGACTCAATATTAAGGAAATAACTGTATTCCAGGGTGGCGCACGTATTAATGAAACTTGTCAATTTTAAGGAAATCTAATAACGGAATTGACGTAGCATCAGGGATTCAAGATGGGGATTTGACAACCCACTTCTATATAAAGGGGAGACTTAGAGATCAAAGACATGTTTTCGTTCATCATCTCCAGACCGGCCTCCTGATAATCTCAACATGCTAAAGCCATTCATTCTTCTCGTTATTACCCTTTTGTTCTTACCGTTAAGCCCGATCATTTTTGTATTGCTAGTTAATTATTTATTGAATTAGTCGAGAGGATTCACTCTCGACACTATAGTTTCCCCCATTTTCTTTGGGTTTCACGTTAAATCGATGTGTCTTCTCATCATTTATTCCTATTAAAGTTGTCTCCACAAACCATATTAAAAATTAGATCTTAATCATTTATTACGCTCAGAATCCGATACTGTTGGTACCCATAAAAACGAACCATAACACCAGGAATGTACATCACATCTTCCAATACCCACGAGTACCCATTGCAGGATCTAATTGGTATATCACTTTGATCGGTGATTTTCAAGGACTTCCCATCCGCCAAAGAAACATGTCAGTGATTTCATGCCTTAAAAGATTTAAATAAATCATGATTGAAAAATGAGTGGAAAGACACACCTATGTCAACCACCGTGACTCCACCGGACTCTCAACAGCGAGTGCGAGTGTCTTGTATGAATTAGCCGCCACTGAGGCTGATTTATTTTATTTCTTGGGCTCATTACAATCCATTCGCAAATGTCCTCTTTCCCACAACATTGTGCCTCCGCTCGAGACTTCGACTTCCTTCTCATTCGACTCTTCGACCGACCACGATCCTCATCATTCTTTCGTTTCTAGGTTTGTCTTTCACCCCCTAGACGAATATATTGCCAAGGCGTTGCTCTTAGGCTATCCACAACCTTGGCGTCCAGTCTGATTGGGTGCCCACCTAACATGTGAGTTCTCTTTCCTATACTCATTTTAAGGAAAGAAAATGTCCTACTATCCTTTCTAAAAGGTTTTTTTTTAAAATAGAATTAAGAAGTTTATAATTTTAAAATTATTATAAAATATATAAATGTATTATTAATTCATAAATTTATTTTATGTATTATATTTTGATTATGTGAAAATGACGGTTTTCGGTGCTGGTTATCTAATTACAGAAACGACCTCATAGGATTTCGCTTTCGTGTCTCTCTAAAATTGCAGTCATGGTAAAATCTTGGTTCATTTAATTTAATTATTGGGTACTCCCAAGCACGCAAACTTTCTATACTAGAGGTTTAGGGTTTAGAGTTTAGGGTTTATGATTTAGTTTAGGGTTTAGGGTTTATTAGTTTTAATCTGTTTGGTTAACTAATTTTTAATTATAATTTTACGTAACAAAAACTAGATGAATTAGTACATATTTTATTCAATTTAAGTTAATGAGTTAGTGGTTTAGTCAATAAGTTATTAAGTTTTTAATGAACGATTACATTTTTAGTTTTGAAAATATAATAACAAATTAACTAAAATTCTAAAATGTTTCACACTTGTAAAAATGACAATTATCAATTTAACATATTGTTGAGAACCCTTAAACCGGGTACCATGTGTTCTTGTTGAGATCCATTAAACCGGGACCAATGATGAGTTCTAAACCAAGATGAATGTGGTCAGGCTCAAGCAATGATTTGACATCTGAAATTACCAAGTATAGGATCGGGCCCGGCAGACAGATTAGGGTTCGACAGACTGCTTCGGTCCCGGAGGACACCTTAGGGCCAAGCAGGCAGCTTCGGTCCCAACGGATAGTTTAGGGCCAAGCAGACAGCTTAGGTCCCAAAATACAGGATCGGTCCCGGCAGACAGCTTAGGTCCCGGAAGACAGCTTCGGTCCTGGAAGACAGCTCAGGGCCCAGCAGACAGCTTCGATCCGGCAGACTGCTTAGGTCCCGGAAGACAACTTCGGTCCCGAAAGACAGCTTAGGGCTCAGCAGACAGCTTCGGTCCCGGAAGACAGCTTAGGGCCAAGCAGATAGCTTCGGTCCTAGCAGACAGCTTAGGGCCCGGCAGACTAGATGTTGACCCATCAGCATGCGTTCCACGCATCGGGCTCAACCACGTTTTCCAGCATGTGAAAACAACCTCCAACAACCTTATCAGAGGTGGTTACAGAGCGTGGATTACACGCATCTCACTCTCTATAAATACAGAGAAAAAAGATAAGCTCAAGAGGACCCTTTGGAGGGCAATTACGACGAGCCCTAGCCGCTGTAATTTCATTTTCGCTGTTCTTATTCCCTTTGTACATTTTCATTGGTTTATTAATGAATTTGCCGTAGAGGTTCTCTGATACGAATGAACGAGATAAATGATAATAAGACTCGGGGTGAGGAAGGATGGACCGTCCGACCGAACCCGGCATCGTGCCTAGTACACGATTCGCCAAAGGAAGGGCATGCCTGATGAAGGGAACGATAAGTTCCAAAGAGGAAAAGATACGTACGAAGAGGGCGGAACGGATCCGGGTGGAAAAAGGGGTAGCGCCTAAGTACCCACCCGGGGAAGGGATGCATATGGCCCGTCGAGTCATCCAACAACTAACGGTTGGCTTGGGCGGGACATGCACCGAGCATGTTAATCTCGGCAACAGAAAAGTTAATGAATGATGGAAAAGATAAGGGTAAAAGAAGAGGGAAATAAGAAAACGGTTAAGTGAAATGATTCATATGTGTGTGTATGATGTACCTAAGAAGTAAGAAAGATAATGTGTAGTGTGTGTGAAGTTTCCTTTAATAGATTGTGACCGCTTTACAGATTTTGTAGGTGACGCAGGTGAGATATGATAGGGACGGGGAAGGAGGTCGTCGGTTGTCCGGTGATAGAGTCCGGTCCTTCGGAGAACACTCTAAATTATGCAGTCGTACTTTAATGTTTTGNTTGGTACCCCCTAAAAAGGGACCATAACAGTTTGGCGCCGTCCGTGGGGACGATTCTCTAATCCCATTTGAGTTTTCTACCAGGGATAGGATAATCAAAGGCATGGCGACTGGAACTCCGACGAATAATAGTGACGTGCTTCCCGACAGTCTTCCAGCACCAACATTCACTTTACAGGATTTGGAAGTTGTCGTAAGGAAGGTGGTACTGGATATTACGTCAGAGAAAAGTGGAACAGAACCACCGGCTGTATCCAGCCCTGTTCCCAGAAATAGAGGATACGAAAGTGATCCTGACGAGGGCATTACTGATGATGAAGAAATCATCAGGCGTGGCGTCACAACGAGGAGACCTAGATATCGATCTACTCCTCCCCCTCCGGCCAGAGCTCTAACTCCCGCTCATGGAAATGACCAGGAGCATATGCAGCGACGAATAGATGAGCTCACCAGGGAGTTGGAGAATATGCGTGCATTGAAGGATTGCGAACCGAATCTGGGACGCAATCCTGGTTTATTTAACAGGGCCATGGAGGCTCCTATCATGCGAAGTAAGGATGACGATTGGTGGCATAATTGTCATGCAGTTCAAACTTCATCCCAGCATCTGAAGGCGTATCAGCCGCCTTGGGAGATTTGATGCTCCCCTTTTCTGAAGAAATCTGGGCAGCAGTCCCAGATCGGCATTATCGCAACCCCGAGGGGTTGCCAACATTTCGTGGCGATGGTGATCCGATCGATCATGTCGCTGATTTCGAGTTATGTATGGGAACGGTTCGGGCCTCTGATTCATTAAAGTGCTGCATCTTCGCGGCAGGATTACAAGGCGATGCCCGAACATGGTTCAAAAATCTGCCGGCCCGATCCATATAGTCGTATGGCGGGTTTATTTTGGCTTTCTCAGAGCAATTCGCTCCAAATGTAGGACCGCCTCGAAGCAGACAGGAACTATATCAACTAAAATATATCCCGGCGAAAATGAGTCTTCGGTCCTTTATGGAGAAATTCAACAGGACCGCCCGGGGCATCAAACTCGAGCTCCGAGCTAAAATCGATATTCTACAACAGGTCTTAGGACCGTGCGGCCTTTCGGCCAGTTTGGTGAAGAGCCCACCATCTACCTTGGGAAAACTCCTTCAAAAAATCAACAAGTATATTAAGGTAGATGAAGCGCTGGGGCTTGGTTATCGGAAGCCTAGCGGGAATTCTGAGCCCGTAGGTGATCATCGGGTTTCATTCCCTAAGAAACAGTCGCGAGAAGTAGCGGATGTGAATGAAAAAAACGTCCCCCCGAAGCAGGAGGACAATCGGGTGTATTGCGAGCTTCATCATAATCGCGATCACCCGACCTTGAAGTGCCCGCTGTTGAAAGATACAGTAGAGGCAATGAATAAAGAGAAGCCCGACCGGAATGGTCAGAAGGGCAAGTGAGGGGAATCCCCCCGAAGGGGCCATCAAGGTGAAGATCGTCACAGGCCGCGGGGAAGAGGCAATAGGGGACAACCCCGAAACTATAATGATCGAACGGAGGACCGAAGGTCTCCTCCGCTAGAGCAAGAAAGAGGCCAACACGGTCGTGAGAACCTTGGTCAGGGCCGAAGAAGAAGATGGCGGGGCCTTGGCAGCAGAGCCCCACAGAATGAGGGTGGGAGACAGGAGCAGGCTGCTCCCCCACCTGCTGAAACTGGTGCCCAACCTCCTAGAAATGAGGCGGCACCTAGAGAAGTGGTCGGAGATATTTATGTTATCTCTGGTGGATTGAGAATAAATGAATCGATCCGGGATCGAAAGAGAACAGCGCACGGAGATTCCGCTGAGATCTCCGAATCTGTGGCGCTGGTAAAATATGATCCCATGGATCGGTCCTCCTTCTTCAGAGAGAATATCACTTTCACCCCGGCTGATCGGGAAGGGATCATTGATCCCTGTGACGACCCCCTCACCATTACAGGGGTCATCGGGAATCGCCGTGTCCACAGAATCTTGGTGGACACTGGGGCCTCTTGCAATCTAATGAAGCGTGAGGTCGCTGAAATGTTGGAAGCGGATGCTCACGATCTGCCGATCGCCAACATAACTCTTGGTCGTTCGACCAAAGAAGTGTTATTCCGTGTGGGAAAATGTTATTCCCCGTTACCCTTGGAGAGCCATCCAAGGACCGATCTGAAGACCTGGAATTCATTATCGTTGAAGTCGACTTGGTTTACAACGCTATTATCGGACGGACCGGCCTGAGTAAGTTTGAGGCGGTCCCTTCTACTTTTCACATGATGCTCAAATTCCCCTCCATTCATGGAGTTATTTCTGTTAAGGGGGGTCAGAAAGTAGCTAGACAATGCTACATGAGCTCGTGCCGAACGTTGGCAACGATTAAGAGGGCCCGGGTGGATCTGCTGGAAGAGCTGCCGCACCCGAGGCAAGCAATGGAACCCGTGGGGTTCAAATTGATTAATCTGGTTGAGGATGACTCAACCAAGACAACTAGCATCGGGGCTCATCTAGCCCCTGACTTTGAAAAAGAACTGATCCACCTGCTGAGAAGCCACGTGGATATATTTTCTTGGACCTCGGATGATGTTCCGGGGATTGACCGATCCGATAGTGAACATCGGATCAATACTGAGCCTGGAACGAAGCCTGTTAGGTAGAAAAGGAGACGCTATTCTCCTGAGAAGATCGAGATCATCCGGGCTGAAGTGAATAAGCTGCTACGGTCGGGATTTATCAGAGAAATCCACTATACTGAATGGGTTGCAAACCCAGTGGTGGTTTCCAAACCGGACGGGAAATGGCGAATGTGCATCGATTTTACCGATGTGAACAAGAGCTGTGAGTCAAATCCTTTCCCGTTGCCGCACATCGACCGACTGGTAGATGTTGTTTCTGGTAGCACAATGATGAGTACCATGGATGTTTACTCTGGGTATCACCAGATCTTCTTGGCTGAAGAAGATCAGAAGAAATCATCATTCATGACCAAAGATGGGGTTTTCTGTTATGTGGCTATGCCCTTCGGTCTCAAAAATGCTGGAGCAACATACCAAAGGTTGGTCAACAGAATCTTTAAAGAGTTGATTGGCCATATGATGGAAGTGTATGTTGACGATATGATTGTAAAATCTATGAATGATGAAGACCATCTTTTATATTTGTCTCGTTGTTTCGAAGTATGCAGAAAATATAAGCTCAAACTAAATCCAAACAAGTGCTGCTTCGGGATCCGAAGTGGAAAATTCTTAGGATATTATGTTTCAGAGAAAGCTATAGAGGTTAACCCTGAGAAGGTGCAAGCTATCATTGATATGCAACCTCCGAGAAACAAAACAGAATTTTAAAGGCTTACTGGCCGACTAGCCGCGCTGAGCAGGTTTATTTCGAAATCCACAGACCGGGCCTTACCTTTTTTCAGAGTGCTAAGAAAAGCAAGCCATATGGATTGGACCGAAGAATGCGATCGGGCCTTCTCTGAGCTCAAGACTTATTTAAGCACTCCCCCGGTGATGGTAAGTCCAACTTGTGATGAACCTTTGGGGTTATATCTTGCGGTGTCCGAAGTTGCTTCAGCGCAGCTCTGGTGACCATACGAGATGACATTCATAGACCTGTTTATTATGTCAGTCATTCTCTAGTATCTACAGAAACCAGGTATTCCACCTTGGAGAAATTCATGCTAGCTTTGAAGAAAGCTGTATCCAAGTTGAAGCATTATTTCGAAGGCCGAACGGTCTATGTTTATACGGATCAGCCTCTGAAAATACTCCTTAAACAAAAGGATTTGAATGAGAGATTGGCAAAATGGGCTATCAAACTCAGCGCTATGTATCTGGAATTCCTGCCCCGAAGGGCGATCAAAGCTCAGGTTCTAGCCGATTTTGTGGTTGAAATGACCCGGTCGGCCATTTATCTTAACCAAGAGGATGATCGATGGACGATCCACGTAGATGGATCAACCTTCGGGGGAAGAGGAGCGGGCATTACTCTGACAACGGTACAAGGTGATCTTATTCATTCCGCAGTCAAGTTTTCCTTTGCTGGAACAAATAACGTGGTGGAATATGAGGCAGTATTGTCAGGAATGACCTTGGCTCGAAAAATGGGAGTTAGCAGAGTGCGAATGTTCTCAGACTCGAAGTTAGTAGTGGAACAATTCGCAGGGAGATTTGAGACTCACGATCCGATGATGAGGTTGTATTGCGCTAAAGTTCTGGAGTTATCCAAGAAGTTCAGTGAGTTCTCTCTGGACCATGTGCCACGAGAACAAAACAAGGTTGCCGATGCACTCGCCAGATTGGCTTCGGGCATACCCGACATAGAGCCGAGCACTATTTCGGTCCACGTTCAGGACCGACCTTTGGTCGAGATTCCAGTGACCGTACAGTCTATTGAAGAGATCGGGGCTCTATGTCATGAACTCCAGGGCTTGAATACTGATGCTACTGAATCCCCAGGAGAACCCAATTGGATGGACTCCTTCGTTAAATACCTCTCAAATGGATATCTCCCTGAAGATAAGTCTGATGCCAGGAAAATAGAGGTCCGGGCTAAGAGATTCACCTTAGTCGACAGACGCTTGTTTAAAAAGAGTTTTGAGGGCCCGCTTCTACGATGTTTATCTCCTATTGAGGCCGAAGCTGTCATGATTTATGTTCATGAAGGGATATGCGGCATTCATTCAGGGGCCCGATCTTTATACCACCGCATTATTAGAGCCGGGTATTTTTGGCCAACATTGCTCGCTGATGCTAAGCAGTACACTAAGCGTTGCGTCATATGTCAATACCACGCTCCACTCCCGCAATTGCCTGGGGCTCCACTATCGATTACCCCATTGCCTTGTCCATTTGACAGATGGGGGATTGATATCCTCGGACCTTTTCCTCGGTCCATAGGGCAAAGAAAATTTTGTATCGTAGCGGTGGAGTATTATTCGAAGTGGATCGAAGCAGAAGCCGTAGCCATTATCTCAGAAAAAGTGGTCAAGCACTTCATATGGCGAAATATTGTGAGCCGCTTCGGGGTTCCCCGAGCGCTCGTATCTGATAATGGGACTCAGTTCCGCGGAAAGAACATACGGGATCTATGCACCAAGTTGGGCATCACCCAGCATTTCTCATCGGTGGCTCATCCCCAAACCAACGGACTTACGGAGGTATCTAACAAGGTTATCCTGAAAGGATTGAAAACCAAGTTGGAAGATTTCGGGGGTAAATGGCCTGAACACATCTATGAGGTCCTATGGGCATACCAAACTACACCTCGCTCAACAACCCAGGAATCACCTTTCTCATTGGTGTATGGGACCGAAGCTGTTAGCCCGGTGGAGGTTGCCATCCGATCACCTCGGATATCTCAATACGATGAGCATATGAACGGTGAAAGGAGATTATTGGACCTCGAGATGGTCGAAGAAAAAAGAGATGCAGTTTATGCACGGATGCGTGCTTATCAGCGGAATATGGAACGGACCCATAACAAACGAGTCCTCCCAATGGAATTCTTTGAAGGCGATCTCGTCCTCAGAAGCATTAAGGTGCAGAGGAATGTTGGAAAGCTGGACAGAAATTGGGAGGGACCGTATCGAGATCGGAGAAATTGGAATCAGGTGCGTATAAACTTGAAACATTGGATGGTATAGAGGTCCCCCGAACTTGGAATGTCATGAATTTAAGGCGATACTTCTTATGAATTTTCGATTAATGTGTTTGACTCAATAAAAAACATTCCATTAAACGTAAGTGGCAAACAAGTAAGTACAAGAGTTAACTATTTCTAATAGAATGATGGACCGATCTTGGAGTTGGATAAGCTTAGGACGAATCTGGACTGGTGACCGAAGCTTCTTGTCCGCAAGGTTCCCAAGTTGTAGTGACCGCTCTGACGAGTCAGATGCTCCTGCACTTGCCTAGCCCCATGGATGAGTCGTGATTCTCCCAGAACTCATTACGAACTAAGACATTCCCTCCAACGGCATTCAGTCTTTAGGGATGGCCTTTTGTACCTATGAACTCCGCTACAACGAAAGGAATGATAGTCAGCATATCGAAACATAAGATCGGTCCTAACATAAGACGTATTATGAGCCAAGCTTAGCCAGTGAAACCTAAGGGACTTTAATAGAACCAATGTTCGGCGAAAGCCCGTAAAAACTCATAATTAACGCAGACTACGCCTATTCAATTAAGTAATAATTCCAAGGACGGAATTAGAGTGACCCATACACCATGTAAAACGACTGATCCAATCAAAATTGACGTAAACAAAATAAATATAACGTCTGAGAGCGATGGTTGACACCCTGTATGTGTCTCTGATCTTATACTTGTTACTTTATTCTGAAGTTAAGATAAACTACTTCGTTAAGTCAAAACTTATTAGTTTATTCCGAAGTTAGTTATATAAGTTCACTCTGATAATCAAAACAACTAAAGCTGAAGGAAAAGGGAGGAAAATTTTATATTAAACAAAAAAGAACGGCATATACAAAGTAATATCTAAGATCTAACTAATCTGCCCTTCTTCCTTGTCTTCTGCTTCGGGCTCCTCGGGTTCGGTCCGGTCGGCGAGCCACCTCAGCTCTTCCTCTTGATCGGCCACCTTCTGGTTAACCGCTTTCTCCATCTCTTCAAAGAGATAGAAGAAAGGGTCATCTTCCAGCACAGGCTCTTCCAAAGTTGGAATGACCTGAAACTTGCCATCCTTCTCCAGTGGCTCGGTCGCCTTCCATCGCTTGTTCGAAGGGGAAAGCCCGAATGTCTGGATAACTTGCTCTCGCATGTTATCCAGATACTTCGCAGTGTAAAACCCATGTATGTTATCCGCTAAAGCGAACAACATCGGGGACTGAGCGAACCCCAAAACTGCTTCCTGAACCGAACCTTCAGACGAAGTGCGGGCCCTCGTCAACTCTTCATCTAAGGCCTCTATTTCTTCTTGGGCCCAAAGGAGAAGCTCATTCAGCTTATTCCTCTTCTCCTGGGCCCGACCTTGGACTTGGTTGATTTCTTCGTCTTTGGCCCGCAGCTTGGCCTCCAGGTAGTCTATTCGCCCCTTAGCCGTTTGCCCCACCTTTTCCAGTTCAGCGACTTTATCTGCTAAGAGGGAGACCTCCGTCCCTGCTCTTAGCAGCTCGTTATCCAATAGGTCACGGTCCTCCCGTACCGTGACCAATTCCCCATGCTTGATCTCAACTTGCCTTTTTGCAAGGTCAAGTTGGTCTTGGACTTTCTGGGACACAACGCTATCACCTTGGTATTTCTCCATGGTAATAGTCGTTGTAAAAGATTTCCTCAACATCTGCAAAAGACCACACATTGTTAAAAGTGATGCTTCGGGCTTCCAAGTTAAGCCAAAGTTACCTTAGATGTGAGGTCGAGGAAGCTTTCCATGATATCTTCCCCAGATACGTCTGCTTCGACATTATCTGGGTTCTGCTCCCCAAAAAGACGGAAGTCCTTTACAAAGGCACTCCACCAGGAGGATAACTTCCTCCCCTTGTTATACGTGTCCAACAGGTCCAAGGCAACTCCCCAATCGGAGTTTGTCTTCGGGCCCTGCCCAGGTTCCTTCAAAACGATCCCCTTATTGGGGACCGGAGCGCGGCCCCCCTTCTTCAGCCTCTTCGGCTCCTGCGGGGCTTC
This sequence comes from Utricularia reniformis, assembly GCA_009725065.1. Classification (NCBI taxonomy): domain Eukaryota; kingdom Viridiplantae; phylum Streptophyta; class Magnoliopsida; order Lamiales; family Lentibulariaceae; genus Utricularia; species Utricularia reniformis. Next base: position 55,778 of record RWGZ01001460.1, read on the forward strand.
CACTTCGGTCACCCTCTTCCCTTTCCCTAAGGGGACCGGCGGCAAGGAGACGTTCGGCTTAAGCTGGGGGCCGGGGCGAACCTTCTCCACGGGAACGGCTCCCTGCAGCAACAAAGTAATAGTCTTAGTGTTAATAAAAGAGCTATTACCGATTTGATAGAGGCTGGATAAGCTCAAAGAACGAATCCGAGCCTTTATCACCTCCTCTACAACTCCAAATACCCGAAACGCAGGCCCCTCTCCGCTTGAGGACTGCCCGGTGCAGCGAAGGGTCAACGTGCCCGCGCTGGTTGTTTGGATCGGGGGGTTCCCTGACCCCGAAGGGACCACCGTGCCCCCCGTTGCCGATTCACTTGCTTCGGCGCTGCCCGATGCTTCCCTTTGTCCCTCAGAAGGACGGACCGAAGTAGCTGCCATACGTTTAAAACGGGCGCTCGGCATCGTCTCAGTTGAATCTGCAAAACAAATACATAAGGATCAGGAAAGATTAAAACATAAATACTATTTCATACCCGATCCTTCTGATGGATCTGAATCTGAACTAGAAGATAAAACCCCCTTCGGGGCTGGGGCTCCGGTCCTACCCGCAACACCCATCTCTATTAATCTTCTCTCCCGAAGCAGATCTATTCGCTTAAGGCGTGCTTCGGGAGGGGGGAACAACGCAAGAGTGTTTGCGGTGTCCGTGCGGGAGGGGTTGAACCTGCTTCGGTCCAATTGCCCTATGCGTGGGTGAGTTATGCGTGGCCATACTTTCAACAGATCCTCTTTCGGAACTGTCATCCACACATAACAAGCCTCCCACGCATGAAGAGACTCCTCTTTATCTACAATTGCGCACTCTTTGGTGCGCACCGCTATATAGTACAACTTACGACACCCCAACAGACCTTTTCCCTTTCGGGACCCAACCAAGAACAGGTTAAAGAAGTGTTCTAAGGTTGGGGCCCGATTCTGTTGGTGACAATAAAAAATGAACGCTATAATATATACGTAACTGCCCGGGAATAACGCAAAAGTGGGGCAGTGGATTTCTTTAAGCACGGCCGCTACAAAAGGATGTAGCGGAAAACGAAGCCCGCACTTTAAAGAGGCGTAGCTAACCGGAATAGCAGACGCCGGCACATTCATCTCCGCCGGAAGGAAACAGGGAATGTCTTCCCGTCCCTTCCAGATGGAGTAATGTGCCGGGATTGAAAACTTAGACCTAAATTCCTCAATGTCCAACTCAGACATAGAAGGATAACGCGTTTTATGGGGAGCCATGAAAGTATACCTTAACAAAAACGAGTTGGAAGAGGGTTGGACGAGAGAGCGATTTTGGGCACAAGAACTTGCTGCGATTTTCTCTTCGCGAAAATGACGATGAGGAGAAACAGTGCCCTAAATCCCGATTTAAATATTAATCTCCCAGCCAATGACGTGCCGCCACGTAATACTGCCCCAGACTGTGACGGTACGGAGCGCACTCGTCACGCCTCTTGAACTACCGAAGGTGAAGAGGCGCGGGTTGGGATATTAGTATTTAAAGAATAACGAAAATAAAGTATAATTTAAATATACGTTGTTAGCCCTTAAGCAAGATCGATCCATACGCTAAGGCAAACTCCGGTCCCCTGGACTCTCACTACTTACAGGTATGGTCCCTTGTTCTCATGAATGTGTAAACATCATGTGATCGGCCGTGTATCACCTCTGCGATTGGCAATCAAGCCCGAGGGGCTAGTGATGAGAACTCTAGGACCGGGTACCTTGTGATGGGTAAGGCCCAGCAACGATTGGACCAATTCAAATGGCGAAAATGAATCCTTATAGCCCCTTTCACACCTCCAATGAAGAGTGGCCCGATGTTCAACCGGAGGACCGAAGATGACCTTAGCGAAATAAAGCGTTTTCTGCCAGCTGACACCTGGGTTCGGTCCGAGCAGTTACAACTGACGTTTACCACGCTTCGGGCCTTCCCACGCTTCGGGCCCGATCACGCAGGCCACGCCTCGGTCCCAGCCTCGTTTTACATCCCGCGATAACAACCTCTAACAAACCTGTCAGAGGCGGTTACGGAGCGTAATTTACACTCACTAAGATCTCTATACATACAGAGCCAGACGACGGAAATAGCAGGACCCTTTGGACGCGGAAGAACAGGCTGTTACCCTACCGGAATTCTTACCGCTTTCTTTACCTCGTCATTTTCATTAGCCTTTCTTGTATAAACTTTGAGTTATTTCATTAGTGAGCAGGCTAAGAGCATAATCAGCTCTTAGTCGAGTGGTTTTCACCCCAATTCTTGGGGTTTCCACTATACATCGTCGTGCACTTACTTTGTTTTTAGCTTTTGATCGTCTTCCATACTTAAAATAAATCAGAACCGAGTTCGTTTGTTGAACGAAGCGGATGACTGTTGGTACCCCCTAAAAAGGGACCATAACAAGTACTATAAGAAAGGGAAGCCGAGCTAGAACCAATGTTACTCATGGGTGATTCAGATGAATAATATAATTTTTTGTACTCATCAAACATCTCTTGCATTGTCAGCACGGTCTCTTTGCTAATTTCAGTTCCCTTTTGAGTGCCATACATTTTTGAAAGAATTAAATTTTCAACAGTCATATTTTGATGTGGATCCATGACCGCTGCAATAAATATATGCTTATTCATTTTTTCGGCATCACCACCCCAATATTTTGTAAAAATTTTCGATCATTGATAGAGTCATTCTACTCATTTGTGTATCTGTGTTGTTACTCCAATACTTAAGCAATGCATCCACCTCAAATATATGTCCAAGAGACTCATTTGATGTGATATATTTGGTTCATATACAAAAATAATAACAACAAAACAATTAAAACGTTTGGCAATATAAAAAATAGATGCAAAACACATCATGTTATAGTTTAAACTAATCACAAAAATAATAGAAAAATAAAATTAATAATACCTGAAATTCGTGTTGTAATAGAACAAAAACTTTTTAAAAAGTTTGTCAAGCGTTTTACAACTTTTTAAAAAGTTGCTAGATAGGATTCCATATGTGCATTCTCCATCTTGTAGGTACCAAGGGAATGTGCATTCTCCATCCCAAATGTGCATTCTCCATCCCAAGGGAAGCATTCTCCATCATCCCAAGCAAAAACCCTCTCATATGTGCATTCTCATCACAAAGACTTTCAAACACCTTAGCATATTCAATTGTGCTAATAAACATAAAATATGTTGAATTCCATCTTGTAGTTACATCGACATTGAGTTTTTTCTTGTACTCTAATCCTTCAACCAAACAAGTTTCTCCAAAACTCTTAAGTCATGATGGCGAACTTCGAACATATTTTATAGCAGCTCTAATTGAATCTATTCCCCCTGTATACTCATCCAATCCTTGTTTAACTATGAGATGCAATATGTGAGCAATGCATCTCATATGTGACCATTTTCCTCCCAATATTGAACTATTCTAAGATGCAAATTTTCTCTTTAAGTATGCAATTGTCGTGTCATTAGATGAAGCGTTACCTACCGTCATAGTAAAAACATTACTTATTCCCCAATCCTGACAACACTTAATAATAGATTCCCCAATATCACTTCCTTTGTGACTTGTAATTGGCAAAAAATTCAATAGATATTTTTTCAAATTACAAGCATCATCAATAAAATGTGCTGTTAAATACATATAATTCACTCTCTGTAATGATTTCCAAGTATCAGTTATAAATGAAATCCTTCCGATGCAACACTTTAACTCACATTTCAGCTTTTCCTTTTTATCTAAATACAATTCATAGCAATCCTTTGTAACTGTTTTCCTACAAGCGATCGCAAAACTTGGGCAAACCACAATGACAAATCGCTTGAATCCATTTAATTCAATGAACCTAAATGGTAACTCATCCATTATAATCATAGTAGCAACAACTTTTCTACTTAAACCTTGGTCAAATTTCCATGCTAAAACACCGCTATTCATTTTACTTAACTCATTATTCAGTGTATCTTCAATCCCAATTGTCAATTGGGTTTGCATCATCTTACTTGTTATGTTTGTAGGATTCTTCTCACACCTATTAACATGGAATCTTAATGAACTGGTACCATTGTTTCTTGGATATGCAAAATAAACAGTTTCACAAAAGTTGCATCTTGCATTTTGTTTCTTTTCACCATTGAATACTGTAAAAAAATTTCAAACTGAATAGGTTTTTCTTATCCCCTTACACATTTTCTCTTTTTTTTACCTCCATGCTCTAAAGTTTCTTCTTCGTCTTGTTCATCCATGTTCGTATCAAGAGTTAAATCTTCAACTGAAATGTTGTCAGTTTCAAACATGGAAGCACTACATGAATTTCCATCTTCCACGATTCAACTGTGAAAAATATTCAAATGTAATCATTTGCATAAATAATCAAATTTACAAAAAATAACATAAAAATTCATTATTATCATTTTTATAAAGATTCTAAAATATTAAATATAAGACCTTAAATCTAATATAAGAAAGTAAATAAAAAAAAATATTATACACATAAAAATAATCACATGAAATATTCAAATGCAAACATTTACATAAATAATTTCTTAAAATTGTGCATGAGGAAATTCACAAAAAATAACACAATAATCCATTATTATTATGTTTAGAAAGATTCCAAAATATTAAATATAAGACCTTAAATCTAAAATAAGAAAGTAAATAACATAAAATATTAGACAAATAAAAATAATCACATAAAATATTCGAATTTAAACATTTACATAAATAATTTATTAAAGTTGTCAGAATAAATTATACATAACACAATACATTTAACAATAACAAAAAGATGCAACATAACCAAAAATTAAAAATAAGAATTCAATATTATAATGCTTAGAAAGATTTTAAAATACGAAAACTTAAATTTGAAAATAAGAAAATTATAACACTAAAAATACTAACACATAAAATATTCATAAATTGCCATTAAATATGCAATTAATCATAGCAAAAAATGAAAATATTACTAGAATATATTTAAAGAAGAACAACAAAAAAATATAGAAAGAATTCCACAAACCCTAATGACAAGTAAGTATAATTTTTTTTATTTAGAAAAGTAAATATGAACCATTTGAGAGGGTGTGTATATTATTGTGTATATTAATTTAATTATTTAATCGGTTAACTGACATCAAAACCGATATTCATAAATAAAACCGATAACCAACTGTTTAATAGTTTTGACCGATATTAACCGAATCGCAAAAAACGATTAACCATATAACTGAAATCGTTTAACCGATTAACATCGGTTCGGTTACACGGTTTCACCCCAAAGTTTTCATTCTCATTATAACAATTCATTTTCAAAACGCGTTATTAGTTTCATTCTTCAATGCAAAATGACATCAACCCCTCATTTTGAATTCTTGGAATGCATTTTAAAAAATCTCTGACTAAATTACCCTTATGATTTTTACTCTTAAACCCATGTTTTCATACTGCCCGGTATATCGCCCCGGAACCGGGTAACCGGGTCGGAACCCAGATTTCCTGGGTTGACCTGAAAAAAATATATTTTTTTAATTTTTTTTTAAATTAAAATATATACCGGTCATACCGATCCGGACCAAAACGGCATACCGTTTTGGTCCGTCGCTTTCTTTCAACCGGTATGAAAACGGTATTTTGTTTCATAATGTTTAGAAAACGGTATGGAAACGTTGCTTAAATCTTGTTTTTCTATTTTGTTAGGGTTCGTAGATCCGTCGCTTTCTTTCAACCGTCGACCGAAAACGTAAGCTCTGTTTCCCTTTAGATATGGTCATGTGTGTTTTTAGTTTTTTTTGTATTATTGAAGATTTTCCTTTCTTAGGACATTGATAAAAAGAACAAATTTCTTTGTTCTAGATAGTTAGTTCTTGAGTGAATAGGAAGATTTTCGGTATCGAAATATTGGGTAGTAATTAGTGACATTTCTACAACTTACAGTCTGGTTTCTACATATTTCTTTGCTCTCGATAGTTACGGTTGATTGTGCCTTTCTTTTCTCCTTAAATTGTATATAAGGATTTATACAGTTATGGTTGATGGTGGCTCTATGATTGTTGGGCTTAATCAAATTATGATTGATTATTGCTTTCTTTTCTCCTTAACATTTAATTATTTTGCATTTTTAACTAAAAGTGTAGATGCAATGCGACAGAAAAGGGCTCTGTGAATTGTATTGAATTGTGATGTTGCTCATGTTTTAGTCGATGCATTTACTCAAGTACTTGTAAATTTTGTTCTTCAAAGAATGAAATGTCTATGTATGAATGAATGCAAATAATCAAACTTGTCAAATAATATCTATGTTCTTTATAGATTTTTTAATTAAATAAATCTTATTTACTATAACTATAAGGATAAAATAATATTTTATTATCCATAATAAATTCTCATAACCATTTTTTACAGAACATTAATCTTAATTCAATATTTACATTAAACAAATTTACATTCTATACATGCATTTCATAATTCATTCTAAATATATATTTACATTCTCATAATACATACATAACACACCCTTAATATTTTTGAATCTTAAGTATATTTATTACTTTTAATTACGAATATTTTACATGTTTTTTTAAAATATTGTTGAAAAAATTAAGAACAATGATTTAACTATAAGGGTATGTATGCTTTTGAAAAGGACAAATTAAATATACAATTGTTTTTCCTAAAATTGATTAAAAATAATGGGTTTGTTTGGTAACATGATTAAAAGTACGGTGAGGTACGATGAGATGGTCCAATCGTGATTTTTTTAATGTACACAAAGCACAAGTTTAATTGCGATGTGATAATCGTTAAAAAATTGCAATATCATCACAGCTTTTAAAACCAATTGACTTCATCGTTATTTTGAAAAAAGATTCATTTACCCTTACTTATATTAATTATAATATAATTATATTTATTATTATTATATATATAAAATTATATTATTATTTTTACATAAATCACGATCATAATATCACAATTTTAAAGAGTTGAATCAAACAAAACCAATACAATTTTAGATAAATTTTGATTTTAAATTAATTATTAAATTATTGGACGTCGAAGTTTCCTTAATTTAGTTGTTTAAAAGAATATACTATCATTTCAATACTTGTAAGCTGTAACAAACTTTCTTCATATAAAAATACCACTCTGTCTACCAATTCCACATCACTAGCCCTCAGCTCAGCCGTAAAGAGTCACCTCCGTACTGTTTAGTGTTCACGCTGCTTAAATGTCCGGTCGACATCTCCTATCACCGTCGCAACAGCCGTTGTCCTCAAAGGACGAATCGACATCGATACAGAGCCTCGACTACGATTTCGTTGTAATCCTCGCCGTACTACTCTGTGCGCTTGTTAGCGTGCTAGGGCTCATAACCGCCGCGCGCTGTGCTTGGATCCGGCGTCTCGCACGCGAAGGATCAGCTTCCGCAAACAAAGGATTGAATAAGAAGGTACTCAATTCACTTCCGATATTAACTTTCGGTGAAGATAGTGTACTAGATGCGAAGATCTCCGACTGCGCTATTTGTTTGGCGGATTTCGTCACAGGCGAGGAGGTTCGAGTTCTACCGCAGTGCGGTCATGGATTTCACCTTGTTTGCATCGATACGTGGCTCGGATCTCATTCCTCGTGTCCTTCCTGCCGTCAGATTCTTGTTGCGACCCGGTGTCGTCAGTGCGGTCAATCTGCTACCCCCTCCGCCGCTAGTCTGCAGCCGAGTCAACGAGAAGAATACGTAAATCACTTCTTACTTTAAGCCTTTCTCTTCCGATTGAAACAAATTTCAGATGCAGAGTTGTTGCTCGAACAACAACAAAAATTAGCAGATGAATCGATTAAGTTCCTCCCTGAGGTGATTTCTAGTTTCATTCGATTTCTATAATGATTTGACTTTAAAAATTGCGGGTACTGTGAAGCAGCGATCTGAAATCGCTTGATGTATACTGGACCAAGTCGTTTTCCCGATTTGGTAGCTTATATTCTTCTTAAGCGTTGTGAAATCTGAAAATAGATTAATTTCGAACCCTTCCAAATTGTGTGCTTCTTGTCGTCTTCCAAAGGAAGAATGTTGAAAAGGTAAGAAGAAGTTACTTATTGGAGAATACTTTTGGTCTTCTTTTAATCGAATCATATTTTGATTTGTGCAAAATCAACGACAATTAAAAATTGGATTATTTTTTCGATATACCAATTATGTAATGGAATACTTATGTAAAAATACACAATTGAGAAATAATATCTTGGATTAGAGATGTCTTAAAAACTAAGGCTATGTTCCGTATACGTTTTGAAAATTTGAATGCAGTTTGAGAATGTGTTTTCAGAATGTGATTATAAATCAAGAATGCATTGAGTGTTCTGTATAAAATTGAATTTATACAAATTAAATTCATCGTTATCCAACGACATTATAAATGTGAGATTGTTGAAGGTGAAAGAAAATATGATTTTTTAGAGGATATATTTTTAATTTAAATAACGAGAATGCATTCTAATTTCCAGATCTAGCCTCCTACCCCATTATGCATTCAAATAATAATTTGAAAATGCATTTTGTTTATAATCAAAATGTAAATGATGTAGTATTTTGTAAAAACTGCAATAATGCATTCGAACATCAAAATGCAATTTGAGAATGCATGCAGAACATAGCCTAAAATTTGAACCCCTGATTTGAGGTGATGTCTTAGTATCAAGGAAGTCATATCGGTCGGTACCGGGCTCTATCGGTATGAGCAATTTTTTCGATATACCGTTGGTATATCGGAATACCGATCACAACCGATATTTATCGGTATACCACCGGTATGACTTCCATGCTTAGTATCAATAGTTATCAATTATTAACTAGAAATATTATTTTAATTTATAGTTATTGTAGAGAACTGATGCCGAAAAACTAAACAAAACAAGTAAGGATTTTTACGTAGAAAATCCTAAAAATTGGGAGAAAACAACTATGCCTAAGAAAACCCATCAACCAATAAACTATTAAAATGAATAAAATAATCAGGACAAAAGAGGCAATGATGAAACGGGTGAGTTAACTATAAATCCAATGTTTGATCAAGAAGTCGAGTCTCAAAGTGTGTTCCAAAAATCGAAGTCAATGACACTAGGAGAAGAGCTCATGTTTATAAAATATTGCAAAGTCTAGATGGTTAATTTCCCTACTTTATTTCTAGCACACTATTTCTATTGAGATATACCAAAATAATGAATGTTTCCATGTGATGCGCACTTGTTATAGCCATCAATTATTTCCTTAAAACTCGATGGTGAATTGAATGCATCGGGATCGCTCTAAAACCACAGGACCCGACATATCCATAAGAGTGTCCTAAATCTATTAACTACATAGAATCACTCTTTTTCATTTTGGGATGGATCAAATCCTGTGACTCTTGGGTTAGACTCATTTCTTGGTACTCGATCCATAGGTCCCCTCCAGGGTTGAATAAATCAAATAATAATATTATTGTGTTTTTAAATGCTATGTCAAATTTTACCAAAGGGGTGCACTTGGATCGAATATTATTTGATCGGTTGAGGATCGATATGAAGATACATTAAATTTTATTTTTGAATTTTAGTTGATAATCAAAAGGTATCACATATAATCAACAAAATATTTTTTTGTTTTATAAAATAATCTTACATATCATAAAACAACAAACACTTGTGTTGATATAAATTTCTATTATTGGAATTTTTAAAGACATGGATTAAAATAAAAGCATATATACACTATACAATGAATTGTTTTTCCAACATACTATATTAATTATATAAAAATCACAAACAATATATATATATATATATATATACATATATGCTATCAGATATGAAGATCTTTACATAAAAATATTTTTTTCTTAAGTTGTTGAATGCGACTTGACGGAAGTGAATGAAGAAGTAAAAGAGCTCCAAAGTTTGAAAAATATGCAAATTTGATCCCTAAAGTTTCTTAATTTTTACAAATCTAGTACTCAAAATTGTTGAAAGGCAAAACTAATCTTCAAACTTTGAATTTTGGTAAACTAGCCCCATACTTCGTTAATTTTGGTAAATTTAATCCTCAGATTTTTTGGATTAATTTTGCCAACACGGGTACTAAATTTTCTCAATTTGGAAACATTCATGACTATTTTTGCAAAAACATTTAAAGTACAAGGACTACGGATTTCAAATATAATTTTGGGGACCAAATTGTTAAAATCATACAACTTTGGGGATCAAATACATCATTTTCTTATTAATAAATATTGGATCGGATCATAGTTTTTGAAAAGTGTATCCCATATGGAACCGTGTAAGATTCTATCTGATTAAATATTTGCAGTTCGGATATCCGAAAAAACGATTCGATTACTTTGTATATTCAGGTAACCAAACTTTTGCATACCCCTAAAAATAAATTTTATTGATCATTTCTAAAAAAAATATGCTTCATGATGTTATTTGTATAAGATATAAAAAAATATATCTTTGTCATATATAGTAAGAAACAACTCCTAAATATATATAATGTTATTTTGAGTTTTATATGTCATTTGATTATGCTAGAGATAATGATAATTACTTATCAATTGTTTGATATCATGGATATGTATTTTATATTATTTTATCTAGATAAATATTTAATATTTGTTATATAAATTCGATTTTCTTTGCTTTTAGATCGAGATTATAAAATGAAAGTATATTTTAGATAATCGGATAAACAAAAATTTCGGGGAAAGGACATAAATTTCAAAGAAATTTTGGTCACTATTCAATACACTTTCATGAGCTAAGTTGATTTTTGAATATAATATGATTTTTTTCTATTATTTTATTTATAATTGAAGTATAAACAAATATAATTAAGAATTGATTATTTAAAATCAATATTTATTAAAAATTAATAAATAACATTGTTAAAGTTTAATATTTATAATATTTTTATTCAAAGTTTTGTTATATATTAATAAATTAATTAATAAACTCAATTGACAAAAACCTCATTCAATTGTCGAATATTACAAGTTTCGCCCAAAATGAATTTTATTTCTATTAAAACCGAAATTCACCCAAATTTCCAAAGTTTGAATTTGAGTTCGCCTATATCCGACCCAACCGAACACGACCCATGGATATCCCTACTTGGGACTTCACATATTTCTTTTTATTTTGCTAGAATAAAAAATTATGGTATATCATAAAATTTAAAACATATAAATGAATAATTGAATAGAAAAAATATTTTTTGTAATATTTAGGTCATCAAAATATCCCATTAAAGCATAAATAAAATAAGTTTAAACTCACTCAATCGCTTAATTGGTATAGTAAGTATTAAAATATCATATGCAAGTGGGATTATACTAAAAATAATCACTTTATTCTAAATTAATGGTGGATGATTAACAAGTTATGATTCTAATTCTTTTAATTTAAACCACTAGTAATCACTTATGTATTTAAAGATTCGATTATTTATAGTTTAATAATACAAAAACTCTTATAAACGAGGACATTCAAATGTTTTAATTTCAGTAATCATTTTTCATGGACAACACATGTATAACATGGATATTTAAAATCGTAAAAAATTTCCCGTTCATCGTAAATATCCAATATGAAATGTTAATAAAACGGTAAATTAATTAGGAATAAAATTACAAAAAAAAATCTATCATACCGTTGGGCATGTGTTTAGGGTTTAGGCTTCATGTGTTTAAACATATGCAAAAATGACCATAGGCAAAAATATGGCATCCTTGCTCACATATTTTCATAGGGTTGAAGAGTTTTATAACACATAATTTTAATTATTTTTTATTATATAATTTAGTATTATTTATTTTTTTCTTCTCACCACTATTTTATTTAATTAGATAATTTTATATGAATGCTTTAATTCATGATATTTATTAAAACTTTATTTTAAAATTTTGATATCTCTGTCATACATTTTTTAGTAAGCATCAATTGATATATAGGCTATATCCGTCCATTCACAAATGAACTCGATTGGTTGTTTACGTTTTTAAACTTAAATGTAATCTAAAATTAAAATAATAATACAAATTTGACCTCTTACAACCCATTAACCCATACTCGTACAAGTTGAAGGGTTGATTTTTACAGCCAATTTTACACTTACTTTTTACGGATCGATCTACGAGTTGACCTGTTTATACGAGTTGGACCGACCCAACAAATCCCAATCTGTAATTTAGAAAACACCCGGAACTTCATTCATATTTTGAACAAGTGTTCCGAAAAGACAGCATTCGACCAACCTGAAACTTAACACAACATCTATATAGATACACATTTTTTTCCTTTGACTATGCTGGTTCACTTATCACTGGCCCGTCGGACCACATATCTCCACCGGCCAGCCGTATGGCAAGCGGGGCGAAGAAGAAGAATAATACACAAGAGTTGTTTTGTTTTACGTAAACTTACGAGGAGGAGATAGTGCAATCCGCTGCACGCTCCGGTGATGTCTCCAAATGGGAATTGACTCCGAACCTTGGACAAGCTTATCCGGTGAGCTTGCTTGACAATGTAGTAGACCTGTATGTGTTCAGACAAAAAAGAACAAAGTTAACAACTTTTTCTTACAATGCATTAACTCATTCAAAATTCATAGTGCGAAAGGGTAACAGGATTAAGATGCCACCGGTACCTCTAAAATCCGGGATTAAGAGATGGCATCGGTACCTCTAGAATGCGAAATGAATAATTTGCAAGGCTAGATTCAAAGCGCACCAAATGAAGTGGCAGTTGTGCTTCTTTTAGTCCTGCTGAAATCTAAGGGAACCTCAAAAATGGAATACTGAACAACCCGAAAAACGGAGATGATCGAAAAACAGTATGAAATTTATACCTGAATCAACGTTACCCCGCATTTTGATCAGAACCACTACCCGGAGGCTGCTGCGGAGGTAATACAAACTGTGGTTGTTGTGGAATCGGGGGTACAGAAACGCCTGGTAGAACCATCATGTTGCCAAAAGCTCTGCCTATTATTCGACAAAAAATACACAAATCGAGATTCGTTATGCAGTTTAAGGGACTGTGGAAGGAACCATATATTTTACTATAAAAACTAGTCTGAAAATCTAAGCATTCTCGAGGCAAAAAACAAGACAAAAAAACGCTTAGCCAGTGGAGAAAACGAACACAAACCTGCGGGAAACGGAGAGGGAATCGTAGGACCAGAAGTTGTTGTCGAGGGATTGACATTGGTGCCACTAAACTGAACAATCTGATGACCACTAGGCAACGTAAAACCGGGAACCGGAGTATAGCCATGGCTGAACTGGCTATACGGAACCATAGGCGTGCTAACGGGGCTTGGCATTCCGTAGATATGAAGAAATTGTTGATTCCCATATGGATTGTAAATCCCCTGAAATATAACCACATGACAAAGGTTAAAATGGATCAAATTAGTATATGCTATGCATCAAGGGAAATTTTCGCTGTTGACCTGCGAGTATGCATATTCTGGACTATACGCAGCATACCTGTACGAAGAACAAATACACAATAAATTTCGATATTTGATCTCGGCTAAATTTCATTTAAAACGATGCCCGCTCTTCCAAATACGACATAAAAGCATCACTTGGTCGAAAAGAAGGTTTACTACACGCATCAAACTTCTAAATAATTGCAGGGCGTTCATCGTTAAGAAACAACAATTTTACGAATCGAACGCTTTTAAAGCTTTTAAAAGAAGTAGAATGAAACAAAAAACAGCAAAACCGGAATACGAAAACAAGTTTTTTTCAGATCCTAAAAATACATAGAAAATATTTATGAAATAAGAGAAACTCACCCATAGGGAGAGTACATTAACCCTTGTTGAAATCCATAATTAACAGGTTGCTGATAGCCAAAACCACTAGTATATGCACCCCGTGTAGCTGGTAATCCAGGGTATGATGCCGGAGATCTAAATCGGCCTAACAACAATAAAATTTCGTTATAAATAATATTTCAAAAATACGTATACTTATATATAAAGTGTTAAATCACCATGTTAACATAAATATAGAAGACACTTTCTTAGATGTGCAGGATCAAAGCATTATCCAAACAAACGAGCCAGCGTTATTTCAGAACTTCTACACACAAGTCTATATTGGTCATCGAGTGTGTCCCGTGGCTTTTTAGCACTTGTTTCTAAATTTCAGTTCTTCTACGTACTTTTTAAAGTATTTTTCAAAGACGTAGTAGTAGTGTAGTCATTTAAGAAGACACTGATTTAATGCATGATAGCGAAAATTGAGAACCTTTGACTCGTAATCCTTACAAAGCTAAACTATAAATGAAATTCTTACCGAAAGGAACTGCTGGTCGGGGTCTTCCTAAAGAAGCCAAGTTACAGTTTGCTCGTCTCCCATCAATGACTGGAGCTGGATCAACACATGCTCTCAAAGCTGATTCGGGTTCTCGGAAAGTGACCTGGATTCTCATACAAATACAACAAGGACCACGTTAATTAACTATCCACTTTAGACTTCAGGGAAAATGCAATACAACACATGTGGAAAAAAACAAGTTAAGGGAACTCACAAAGCCGTATCCTTTCGATCGGCCGGTATTCTTATCTGTGATCACAACAGCTTCAAAAATCTCTCCAAATTGTTCAAAATATCTTCTCATTGTCTCACTCTGAGTTTCCCAAGCCAACCCTCCAACGAAAACTTTGGTCAATGTGGTATCCCCAAATGGAGAATTCATATAGCTGAATCCACTAGAACCGGAACCCGATCCCGGAGCTAGTGTGTGTTGCTGCTGCTGATAAGCCATAATTGCTTAATCGAACTAAATCGAAATAACACAGTTTTTTTTTGTTTTAAGAAAAGTTGAAGGAAAAAGAAGGAAGAATAAAACAAAGGACAGCAAATCTTCACGAGGTGCCAGCGACTCAAGTGATGCTAAAGTCGAAACCTTCTGAAGACCAAATCATTTTAACAAGAAACTCTCAAAAGATACGACATAAAGCGATCGAAAAGCCATAAAACACACATTATACTTAACACTATTGGATTAAAAATCCATATCTACAAAGAATTACGACGAGGAAGTTGCAGTTCCACAGATTGATAAGAAGGAATCACCAGCACGAACGATCGTTACAGTCCCAAAACGAACCCAAAAGCACCAAAAAACAAATAAAAGTAACACAACTTTACAGCAATATAAGCAACGAAAATGGGAAAACCCAATCCCCAAAAAAACCTAATTTACATGTGGAAATCCAGCGACTTGAGCGGGTCAAAACTGAAAAACAGATGGGAGAAAAGAAGTGGGGTTGGATCAACGCAGATACTGATTATGATGGGGTAGAGGGTACATGCCGAAAAGCTGAATAATCATTCATTGAAGCTCCCCATCAAACCCCATCAACCAATAATAAAAGAGAATCGACGAACCCAAAATCTCGAACAAAGGTTTGTTAATTGAAAAGGAGAATTGAGAAGAGGGTTTTGGGTTTGAAATTATGATCAAGGTGATGATTAAGCGAAGAGATTATCCAGAAGAATGACGTCATCATTTTTGTATTAATCTAAATATTATAACAAAATCAAGGGAAGAGAAAATTTAATCAATCACGGATTAAGAGACTAAATATAAAAAAATGACAAATTGACAAATAATCTCCACCATATCAATCTTGTGAATCCTCATTTTGGGATTTTCGGTATTCTCCCATCCTAATTTTATTTTTACGTAACGATCATTTTATTCCATTTATTTAATTGAGATTTCTTATTTTTGAAATTCAAACTTTTTTAGAGTATAATTTATTCTTTTTTTCATTTACGATAAATATTTTTTCTATAATTAGTTTACTTTCATGCACGATTGTAAATAATTTATTAAAAAATTCAACACATATATTTGTTGCAGATATAATATAAATATTATTATTTATTTAACTTATAATAATTACAACAATATATTTTTATCGATACATACAGCAATAGTATTTTATACAAAAAAAATCGGGTCAAACCCGAAAGTAATCGGGTTTCGACTCAAAAACCCGATATCAGGTGGTATATCGATTGATATGAAAACATTGGTTAAAATGCGACAAGTAAAACGATTTTCCACAATCTACAATTTTCTACAATTTTGAAGGCACACACATCAAGATCAAAGATCCAATTGTACTATTTTACCCTCTTGAAAAACACTCTTACTCGAAGTCGTAACTCGTATCTAACGCAATGACATAAATCGAATCTTATCCAAGAGTTCTTGGCTTGAATGGTATGACGGGAGTAAAGTGCGTTGAGGTGTGGTGAAATAAACTCTGGTGAATTGAATGCATTTATGATAGCATGATTTTAAAAATTGTTTTGTAAAAAACAACGATGTTATGAACATAATTTTAGTAAAAGTACATATTTATTTTACCCTTAAGATCAAGAAATATAATTTACCAAAATTAATCAATTTATATTTCTTAACATTCAAAATTTCATCAATTTTATATCAATATCAAACTATAGATAAAATCGTTACTTATTGAGTTATGCACGAAAAACAAAAAATCATAGGAAAAATCTTTAAGAACGAGATTGTTATGGTTCCTTTTTAGGGGGTACCAACAGTCGTCCGGTTCGTTTAGCAAACGAACTCGGTTCTGATTTGTTTTAAATGTAGAAGACGATTAAAAGCTGGAAATAAATAAATGCACAACGATGTATAGTGGAAACCCCAGGAATTGAGGTGAAAACCACTTGACTAAGAGCAGATTATCCTTTTAGCCTGTTCACTAATCGAATAATTCATAATCAATACAGCAGAGGCTAAAGAAAATGACAATGAAAAGAAAACGGTAAGAATTCCAGCAGGGTAACGGCCTGTTCTTCCGCGTCCAAAGGGTCCTGCTATTTCTGTTGTCTCGTCCTGTATTTATAGAGTTCATAGCGTGTGTAAATCACGCTCTGTAACCGCCTCTGACAGGTCTGTTAGAGGTTGTTATCGCTGGATGTAAAACGAGGTTGGGACCGAGGCGTGGTCTGCGTGATCGGGCCCGAAGCGTGGTAAACGTGGGAAGGCCCAAAGCGTGGAAAACGAGAGTTGTAACCGTTCTGTAACCGTTCGGACCGAACCCAGGAGCCAGCTGACAGAAAACGCTTTATTTCGTTAAGGTTATCTTCGGTCCTCTCGCTGAACATCGGACCGCTCTTTTTTACTTGTGTAAATGGGCTGTAGGAGTTCGTTCTCACTATTTGAATCGGCCCAACGGTTGCTGGGTCTTACCAATCACAAGGTACCTGATCCTAAAGTTATCATGACTAGCCCATCGGGCTGGATTGCCAATCGCAGAGGTGATACAAGACCGATCACATGATGTTTGCACATTCATGAGAACAAGAGACCGTACATGTAGACAGTGAGAGTCCTGGGGACCGATCTTTCCCTTAGTGTATGAGCCAATTACGTTTAAAACTTAATCATCGTATATTTAAGTTATATTTTTATCTTTGCAATTCTTTAAATATTAATATCTCGACCCGCGCCTCTTCACATTCGACAGTTCAAGAGGCGTGATGAGTTCGCCCCGTAGAGTCGTTGTTTTGGGCAGTATTACGTGGCGGCTCATCATTGGCTGGGAGATTAATATTTAAATCATGATTCTGGGCACTGTTTCTCCTCACCGTCATTATCGCGAAGGAGAAATTGCAGCAAGTTCTTTGTGCCCTCAATCGATTTTTTATCCAACCCTTTTTCAATCCGTTTTTCCTAAGGTATACACTTATGGCTTCCCACAAAATGCGTTACCCTTCTATGTCTGAGTTGGACATTGAGGAGTTTATGTTGATTTTCAATTCCGGCACACTACTCTATCTGGAAGCGACGGGAAGATATTCCCTGTTTCCTTCCGGCGGAAATGTATGTGTCGGCATCGGCCATTCCGTTCAGTTACGCCTCGCTAAAGTGCGAGCTTCGTTTTCCGCTACATCCATTTGTAGCGGCCGTGCTTAAGGAAATTCACTGCCCTACTTTTGCGTTGTTCTCGGGCAGTTATGTGTATATAGTAGTGTTTATTTTTTATTGTTACCAACAGAATCGTGCCCCGACCCTAGAACACTTCTTTAACTTGTTCTTGGTGGGATCCCGAAAGGGGAAGGGTCTGTTGGGTTGCCGCAAGTTATACTATATATCGGTGCGCACCAAAGAGTGCGCAATTGTAGATAAAGAGGAATCTCTCCATGCGTGGGAGGCCTGCTATGTTTGGATAACAGTCCCCCAAGAGGATCTGTTGAAAGTATGGCCGCGTTTAACCCACCTACGCATAGGTCAGTTAGACCGAAGTAGGTTCAACCCCTTCCGCACGGACACCGCAAACACGCTTGCGATGTTCCTCCCTCCTGAAGCACGCCTTAGGCGAATAGATCTGCTTCGGGAGAAAAGGTTGATAGAAATAGGTGTTGCGGGTAGGACCGGAGCCCGAGCCCCGAAGGGGGTTTTTTCTAGTTCAGATCCATAAGAAGGATCGAGTATGATGTAGTGTTTATATTTTAATCTTTCCTGATCCTTATGTATTTGTTTTGCAGATTCAACTGAGACAATGCCGAGCTCGCGCTTTAAACACATGGCAGCTGCTTCGGTCCATTCTTCTGAGGGACAAAGGGAAGCATCGGGCATCGCTGAAGGAAGCGAATCAGCAACGGGGGGTACGTTGGTCCCTTCGGGGTCCGGGAACCCCCCGATCCAAACAACCGGCGTGGGCACGCTGACCCTTCGCTGCACAGGGCAGTCTTCTTCTAGGGACGGGCCTGCGTTTCGGGTATTTGGAGTGGTAGAGGAGGTGATAAAGGCTCGGATTCGTTCATTGAGCTTATCCAGCCTCTATCAAATCGGTAATGCCTCCTTCATTAATGCTAAAACTATTACTTTGTTGCTGCAGGGAGCCGTTCCCGTGGAGAAGGTTCTCCCCGGTCCTCAGCTCAAGGTGAACGTCTCCCTGCCGCCGGTCCCCTTAGGAAAAGGGAAAAGGACGACCGAAGCGGAAGCCCCGCAGGAGCTGAAAAGGCTGAGAAAGGGGGACGGCGCTCCGGTCCCTACTAAGGGGATAGTTTTGAAGGAGCCTGGATCTGGCCCGAAGACCAACTCCGACTGGGGAGTTTCTCTAGGCCTACTGGACAGGTTCAGCAAGGGGAGGAAGCTTACCTCCTGGAGGACTGCTTTCCTAAAGGACGTCCGCCTTTATGGAGAGCAGAACCCAGAGAATGTCCAGGCGGACGTGACTGGGGAAGAAATCATGGAAAGCTTCCTCGACCTCACGACTAAGGTAATTTTCACTTGACATGAAGGCCCGAACTTTTACTTGGGAATATTTGTCTTATGCAGATGTTGAGGAAATCTTTCACAACTGCTATCACCGTGGAGAAGAACCAGGGTGGTAGTGTTGTTTCCCAACAAGTCCAAGATCAACTTGACCTTGCAAAAAGGCAAGTTGAAATAAAACATACTGAGTTGGTCACGGTACGGGAGGACCGTGACTGACTTGACAATGAGTTGCTAAGAGCCGGGACGGAGGTCTCACTCTTAGCTGATAAGGTCTCTGAGCTGGAGAAGACGGGACAAACAGCTCAGGGACGTATTGCCGACCTGGAGGCCAAGCTGCTGGCCAAAGAGACAGAAATCAACGAAGTCCAAGGTCGGGCCCAGGAGAAGAGGAATAAGCTGAATGAACTTCTCCTTCGGGCCCAGGAAGAGAAGACGACCTTGGAGGAAGAGTTGACAAGGGCCCGCACTTCGGCCGAAGGTTCGGCTCAGTCCCCTTTGTTATTCGCTTTAGCGGATAACATACACGGGGTTTATACTGCAAAGTATCTGGATAACATGCGAGAGCAAGTTATCCAGACGTTCGGGCTTTCCCCTTCGGACGAGCGATGGAAGATGATCGAGCCACTTGAAATAGATGGCAAGTTTCAGGTTATTCCGACCTTGGAAGAACATGTTCTAGAAGAAGACCCTTTCTTCTATCTCTTTGAAGAGATTGAGAAAGCGGTCAACCAGAAGGTGCCTGATCAAGAAGAAGAATTGAAGCGGCTCGCGGCCCGGACCGAACCCCAGGAGCCCGAAGTGGAAGATAAAGAGGAAGGACAGATTAGTTAGATCTAATCATTACTTTGTATCTGCCTTACTCTTTATTCAATATAAAGTTTTTTCCTTTTTCAGCTCTGATTATTTTAATCACCAGAACGAAGTGATATAACTAACTTCTGAATAAACTAATAAGTTTTACTTTAACGAAGTTGTTTTAATCACTAAGTATAAGATCGGGGACTCTTACAGGGTGTTAACCATCGGTCCCAAACGTTATGTTTGGTTTATTCATATCAATTCTGATTGGATCGGTCGTTTGACATGGTGTATGGGTCACTCTTATTCCGTCCTTGGAGTCAATACTTGATTGGATAGGCGTAGTCTGCGTTTAATATGAGTCTTTACAAGCTTCGGCCGAACCTCGGTTCTAATAAAGCCCCTTAGGTTTTGTTGGCCAAGCTTTGCTCATAATACGTCTTATATTAGGACCGATCTTATGTCTCGATATGTTGACTACCATTCCTTTTATCGCAGCAGATGTCATAGGTACAAAGGGTTATTCTTAAAGACTGAATGCCGTTGAAGGAAGTGTTTTAGTTCTTAATGAGTTCTGGGAGAATGACACCTCATCCATGGGGTTGGGCAAGTGCAGGAGCATCTGACTCGTTAGAGCGGTCACTACAACTTGGGAGCCTTGCGGACAAGAAGCTTCGGTCACCAGTCCAAATTCGTCCTACTCCACCCAACTTCAAGATCGGTACATCATTCCATTAGAAATAATTTATATTTGTACTTACTTGTTTCTACTTACGTGTAAGAGAATGTATTTCATTGAGTCAAACATATTAATCGAAGATTCACAAGAAATATCGCCTTAAATTCATGATATTCCAAGTTCGGGGGACCTCAATACCATCCAACGTTTCAAGTTTATACGCACCTGATTCCAATTTCTTCGATATTCGATACGGTCCCTCCCAATTTCTGTCCAGCTTTCCAACGTTCCTCTGCACCTGAATGCTTCTGAGGACGAGATCGCCTTCAAAGAATTCCCTTGGGAGGACTCGTTTGTTATGGACCCGTTCCATAGTTCGCTGATAAGCACGCATCAGTGCATAGATTGCATCTCTATTTTCTTCGATCATCTCGAGGTCCAATAACCTCCTTTCACCATTCATATGCTCATCGTATTGAGATATCCGAGGTGATCAGATGGCCACCTCCACCGGGCTAACAGCTTCGGTCCCATACACCAATGAAAGAGGTGATTCCTGGGTTGTTGAGCGAGGTGTGGTTCGGTATGCCCACAGGACTTCATAGATGTGTTCGGGCCATTTACCCCCAAAATATTCTAACTTGGTTTTCAATCCCTTCAGGATAACTTGTTAGATACTTCCGTAAGTCCATTGGTTTGAGGATGGACTACTAATGAGAAATGCTTAACGATGCTCAACTTGGTGCATAAATCCCGTATGCCTTTTCCACGGAACTGAGTCCCATTGTCAGATATGAGCGCTCGGGGAACCCCGAAGCGACTCACAATATTCCGCCATATAAAGTGTCTGATCACTTTTTCTGAGATAATGGCTACGGCCTCTGCTTCGATCCACATCGAATAATATTCCACCGCTACGATACAAAATTTTTTTTGCCCTATGGTCTGAAGAAAAGGTTCGAGGATGTCGATCCCCCATCTGTCAAACGGACAAGGTAATGGGGTAATCGATAGGGGAGCCCCAGGAAAATGCGGGAGTGGAGCGTGGTATTGACATATGGCGCAACACTTAGTGTACTGCTTGACATCAGCGAGCAATGTTGGCCAAAAATACCCGGCTCTAATAATGCGGTGGTATAAAGATCGAGCCCCTGAATGAATGCCGCATATCCCTTCATGAACATAAATCATGACGGCTTCGGCTCAATAGGAGATAAACATCGCAGAAGCGGGCCCTCAAAACTCTTTTTAAACAAGCGTCCATCGACTAAGGTAAATCTCTTAGCCAGACCTCTATTTTCCTGGCTTCAGACTTATCTTCATGGAGATATCCGTTTGAGAGGTATTTAATAAAGGAGTCCATCCAATTGGGTTCTCCTGGGGATTCAGTAGCATCAATATTCAAGCCATGTAGTTCATGTCATAGAGCCCCGATCTCTTCAATAGACTGTTCGATCACTGGAATCTCGACCGAAGGTCGGTCCTGAATGTGGACCGAAATAGTGCTCGGCTCTATGTCAAGTATGCTTGAAGCCAGTCTGGCGAGTGCATCGGCAACCTTGTTTTGTTCTCGTGGCACATGGTCAAGAGAGAACAAATTGAACTTCTTGGATAACTCCAGAACTTTAGCGCAATACAACCTCATCATCGGATCGTGAGTCTCAAATCTCCCTGCGAATTGTTCCACTACTAACTTCGAGTCTGAGAACATTCGCACTCTGCTAACTCCCATTTTTCGAGCCAAGATCATTCCTGACAATACTGCCTCGTATTCTACCACATTATTTGTTCCAGCAAAGGAAAATTTGACTGCGGAATGAATAAGATCACCTTGTACCGTTGTCAGGGTAATGCCCGCTCCTCTTCCCCCGAAGGTTGATCCATCTACGTGGATCGTCCATCGATCATCCTCTTGGTTAAGATAAATGGCCGATTGGGTCATTTCAACCACAAAATCGGCTAGAACATGAGCTTTGATCGCCATTCGGGGCAGGAATTCCAGATACATAGCGCTGAGTTTGATAGCCCATTTTTCCAATCTCTCATTCAAATCCTTCTGTTTAAGGAGTATTTTCAGAGGCTGATCCGTATATACATAGACCGCTCGGCCTTCGAAATAATGCTTCAACTTGGATACAGCTTTCTTCAAGGCTAGCATGAATTTCTCCAAGGTGGAATACCTGGTTTCAGCAGATACTAGAGAATGACCGACATAATAAACATGTCTATGAATGTCATCTCGTATGGTCACCAGAGCTGCGCTGACGGCAACTTCGTATACCGCAAGATATAACCCCAAAGGTTCATCACAAGTTGGACTTACCATCACCGGGGGAGTGCTTAAATAAGTCTTTAGCTCGGAGAAGGTCCGATAGCATTCTTCGGTCCAATCCATATGGCTTGATTTTCTTAGCACTCTGAAAAAATGTAAGGCCCGATCTGTGTATTTTGAAATAAACTTGCTCAGCGCGGCAAGTCGGCCAGTAAGCCTTTGAAACTCTCTTTTGTTTCTCGGAAGTTGCATATCAATGATAGCTTGCACCTTTTCAGGGTTGACCTCAATGCCTTTCTCTGAAACATAATATACTAAGAATTTTCCACTTCGGATCCCGAAGCAACACTTGTTTGGATTTAGTTTGAGCTTATATTTTCGGCATACTTCGAAACAACGAGACAAATAAGAAAGGTGGTCTTCATCATTCATAGATTTTACAATCATATCGTCAACATACACTTCCATCATATGTCCAATCAAATCTCTAAAAATCTTGTTGACCAACCTTTGGTATGTTGCTCCAGCATTTTTGAGACCGAATGATGATTTCTTCTGTTAACCACATAACAGTAGACTCTATCTTCGGTCATGAATGATGATTTCTTCTGATCTTCCACAGCCAAGAAGATCTGGTGATATCCAGAATAAGCATCCATGGTACTCATCATGGTGCTACCAGAAACAACATCTACCAGTCGGTCGATGTGCGGTAATGGGAAAGGATCTGACTCACAGCTTTTGTTAACATCGGTAAAATCGATGCACATTCGCCATTTCCCATCCGGTTTGGAAACCACCACTGGGTTTGCAACCCATTCAGTATAGTGAATTTCTCTGATAAATCCCGACCGTAGCAGCTTATTCACTTCAGCCCAGATGATCTCAATATTCTCAGGAGAATAGCGTCTCCTTTTCTGCCTAACAGGCTTCGTTCCTGGCTCAGTGTTGATCCAATGTTCACTATCGGATCGGTCAATCCCCGGAACATCATCCGTGGTCCAAGCAAATATATCCACATGGCTTCTCAGCAAGTGGATCAGTTCTTTCTCAAAGTCAGGGGCTAAATGAGCCCCGATGCGAGTTGTCTTGGTTGAGTCATCCTCAATCAGGTTGATTAATTTGAACCCTACGGGTTCCATTGCTTGCCTCGGGTGCGGCAGCTCTTCCAGCAAATCCACCCGGGCCCTTTTAACCGGTGCCAAAGTTCGGCACGAGCTCATGTAGCATTGCCTAGCTACTTTCTGATCCCCCTTAACAGAAATAACTCCATGAAGGGAGGGGAATTTGAGCATCATGTGATAAGTAGAAGGGACCGCCTCAAACTTACTAAGGCCGGTCCGTCCGATAATAGCGTTGTAAGCCAAGTCGACTTCAACGATAATGAATTCCAGGTCTTCAGAGCGGTCCTTGGATGGTTCTCCAAGGGTAACGGGAAATAACATCTTCCCGCACGGAATAACGCTCCTTTGGTCGAACGACCAAAGAGTTATGTTGGCGATCTGGAGATCGTGAGCAGCAGCTCCCAACATTTCAGCGACCTCGCGCTTCATCAGATTGCACGAAGCTCAGGTATCCTCTAAAATTCTGTGGACACGTCGATTTCCGATGATCCCAGTAATGGTACGGGGATCGTCGCATGGATCCATGATCCCTTCCCGATCAGCCGGGGTGAAAGTGATGTCCTCTCTGAAGAAGGAGGACCGTTCCATGGGATCATATTTTACCAGCGCCACAGACTCGGAGCTCTCAGCAGAGTCTCCGCGCGCAGTTCTCATTCGGTCCCGGACCGATTCATTTATTCTCAATCATCCGGAGATAACATAAATATCTCCGCCCACTTCTCTGGGTGCCACCTCATTTCGAGGAGGTTGGGCACCAGTTTCCACAGGTGGGGGAGCAGCCTGCTCCTGTCTCCCACCCTCATTCTGCGGGGCTCTGTCGCCACAGCCCCGCCATCTTCTTCTTTGGCCCTGACCACGGTTCTCACGACCATGTTGGCCTCTTTCTTGATCTGGCGGAGGAGACCTTCGGTCCTCCGCCCGATCGTTGTAGTTTCGGGGTTGTTCCCGATTATCTCTTCCCCGCGGCCTGTGACGATCGTCACCTTGGTGGCCCCTTCGGGCGGATTCCGCTCGCTTGCCCTTCTGACCATTCCGGTCGGGCTTCTCTTTACTCATTGTCTCTACTGTCTCTTTCAACAGCGGGCACTTTAGGGTCGGGTGATCGCGATTATGATGAAGCTCGCAATACACCCGATTGTCCTCCTGCTTCGGTCACAACCGCTACTTCTTGCGACTGTTTCTTATGGTAGGAAACCCTACGATCACCTGCGGGCTCAGAATTCCCGCTAGGCTTCCGATAACAAAGCCCCAGCGCTTCATCTACCTTAATATACTTGTTGATTTTCTGAAGAAGTTTTCCCAAGGTGGATGGTGGGCTCTTCACCAAGCTGGCCGAAAGGCCGCACGGTCCTAGGACCTGCTGTATAATATTGATTTTGTCCCGGAGCTCGAGCTTGATGCCCCGGGCGGTCCTATTGAATTTCTCCATGAAGGGCGGTCCTACATTAGGAGCAAATTGCTCAGAGAAGGCCAAAATAAATCCGCCATACGACTGTATGGATCGGGCCGGCAAATTTTTAAACCACGTTCGGGCATCGCCTTGTAACCCTGCCGCGAAGATGCGGCACTTTAATGATTCTGAGGCCCGAACCGTTCCCATGCGCAATTCTAAATCGGCAACGTGATCGATCGGATCACCATCACCACGAAATGTCGGCAACCCCTCGGGGTTGCGATAATGCCGATCTGGGACCGCTGCCCAGATCTCCTCAGAAAAGGGGAGCATTAAATCTCCCAAGGCGGCTGATACGCCTTCAGATTGATGAGACGATGCCTGGACCGCATGCAAATTATGCCACCAGTCATCATCCTTATTTCTNACCAAAGAGTTATGTTGGCGATCGGGAGATCGTGAGCAGCAGCTCCCAACATTTCAGCGACCTCGCGCTTCATCAGATTGCACGAAGCCCCAGTATCCACTAAAATTCTGTGGACACGTCGATTTCCGATGATCCCAGTAATGGTAAGGGGATCGTCACATGGATCCATGATCCCTTCCCGATCAGCCTGGGTGAAAGTGATGTCCTCTCTGAAGAAGGAGGACCGCTCCATGGGATCATATTTTACCAGCGTTACAGACTCGGAGCTCCCAGCAGAGTCTCCGCACGCAGTTCTCTTTCGGTCCCTGACCGATTCATTTATTCTCAATCATCCGGAGATAACATAAATATCTCCGGCCACTTCTCTGTGTGTCGCCTCATTTCGAGGAGGTTGGGCACCAGTTTCGACAGGTGGGGGAGCAGCCTGCTCCTGTCTCCACCCCTCATTCTACGGGGCTCTACCGCCGTGTTGGTCTCTTTCTTGCTCTGGCGGAGGAGACCTTTGGTCCTCCGTCCGATCGTTGTAGTTTCGGGGTTGTCCCCGATTATCTCTTCCCCGCGGCCTGTGACGATCATCACCTTGGTGGCCCCTTCGAGGGGATTCCGCTCGCTTGCCCTTCTGACCATTCCGGTCGAGCTTTTCTTTACCCATTGCCTCTACTGTCTCTTTCAACAGCGGGCACTTCAAGGTTGGGTGATCGCGATTATGATGAAGCTCGCAGTACACCTGATTGTCCTCCTGCTTCGGGGGGACGTCTATTTCACTCACAGCCGCTACTTCTCGCGATTGTTTCTTCGAGTAGGAAACCCTATGATCACCTGCGGGCTCAGAATTCTCGCTAGGCTTCCGATAACCAAGCCCCAGCACTTCATCCACTTTGATATATTTGTTGATTTTATAAAGAAGTTTTTCCAAGATGGATGGTGGGCTCTTCACCAAGCTGGACGAAAGGCCGCACGGTCCCAGGACCTGTTGTAGAATGTCAATATTATCCCGGAGCTCGAGCTTGATGCCCCAGGCGGTCCTATTGAATTTGTCCATGAAGGACCGAAGGCTCATCTTTGCCGGGATATACTTTAGCTGATATAGTTCTTGCCTGCTTCGGGGCGGTCCTACATTTGGAGCAAATTGCTCAGAGAAGGCCAAAATAAATCCGTCATACGACTGTATGGATCGGGCCGGCAAATTTTTAAACCATGTTCGGACATCGCCTTGTAATCCTTCCGCGATGATGCGGCGCTTTAATGAATCCGAGGCCCGAACCGTTCCCATACGCAGTTCGAAATCGGCAAAGTGATCGATCGGATCACCATCACCACGAAATGTCGGCAACCCCTCGGGGTTGCGATAATGCCGATATGGGACTGTTGCCCAGATCTCCTCAGAAAAGGGGAGCATCAAATCTCCCAAGGCGGCTGATACGCCTTCAGATTGATGGGACGATGCCTGAACCGCATGCAAATTATGCCACCAGTCATCATCATTACTTCTTCTGATAGGGGCCTCCATGGCCCTTTTAAATAAACCAGGATTACGTCCCAAATTAGGTTCGCAATCCCTCAGCGCACGCATGCTCTCCAACTCCCTGGTGAGCTCATCAATTGGTCGCTGCATCTGCTCCTGGTCATTTCAAGGAGCGGGAGTTAGAGCTCTGGCTGGGGGAGGAGGTGTAGACCGATATCTAGGCCTCCCCATTGTCACTCCACGCCTGATGATTTCTTCTTCATCAGTACTGCGCTCGTCAGGATCACTCTCGTATCCTCTGCTTTTGGGAACAGGGCTTGATACAGCTGGTGGTTCTGTTCCACTTTTCTCCGACGTAATTTCCAGTACCACCTTCCTGACGACAGTTTCCAGATCCTGTAAAGTGAATGTTGGTGCTGGAAGACTGTCGAGAAGCACGTCACTATTATTTGTCGGAGTTCCAGTCGCCATGCCTTTATTATCCTTTCCTTGGTAGAAAACTCAAATGGGATTAGAGAATTGTCCCCACGGACGACGCCAAACTGTTATGGTCCCTTTTTATGGGGTACCAACAGTCGTCCGGTTCGTTTAGCAAATGAACTCGGTTCTGATTTGTTTTAAATGTGGAAGACGATTAAAAGCTGGAAATAAATAAATGCACAGCGATGTATAGTGGAAACCCCAGGAATTGGGGTGAAAACCACTTGACTAAGAGCAGATTATCCTCTTAGTCTGTTCACTAATCGAATAATTCATAATCAATACAGCAGAGGCTAAAGAAAATGATAGGGAAAAGAAAACGGTAAGAATTCCGGCAGGGTAACGACTTGTTCTTTCGCGTCCAAAGGGTCCTGCTATTTCCGTCGTCTCGCCCTGTATTTATAGAGTTCATAGCGTGTGTAAATCACGCTCTGTAACCTCCTCTGACAAATCTGTTAGAGGTTGTTATCGCGGGATGTAAAACGAGGTTGGGACCGAGGCGTGGTC
The DNA here is from genome assembly GCA_009725065.1 of Utricularia reniformis. Classification (NCBI taxonomy): domain Eukaryota; kingdom Viridiplantae; phylum Streptophyta; class Magnoliopsida; order Lamiales; family Lentibulariaceae; genus Utricularia; species Utricularia reniformis. The sequence goes on from RWGZ01001460.1 coordinate 84,274, forward strand.
TGCGTGATCGGACCCGAAGCGTGGTAAACGTGGGAAGGCCAAAGCGTGGAAAACGTGAGTTGTAACCGTTCGGACCGAACCCAGGAGCCAGCTGGCAGAAAACACTTTATTTCGTTAAGGTTATCTTCGATCCTCTCGCTGAACATCGGGCCGCTCTTTCTTACTTGTGTAAATGGGTTGTACGAGTTCGTTCTCACTATTTGAATCGGCCCAACGGTTGCTGGGTCTTACCCATCACAAGGTACCCGATCCTAAAGTTCTCATCAGAGATATTATGTCATAATGAGATAAATGCAATGTTTTCATACTGATCAGGACGGTATATCGAGTTGTACCAAAATTTGTTTTTTTACTTAAAAATTTAAAATAATAATATTTTATTTTATTAGGGTTAGACAAAAAACAAGGGATATGATCCTAAAATGTGATATCGTATGATATCGATCGGTATGGTATAACGATTGATATAACAATATACGATAAATGCAGGGATGTCAATAAAACCCAACCCGGTTTGATTTTTGGTGGGTATGGGGAGGGCAAGTGTTTAAAAATAATAAACCAATTGTGGGATGGGGTGGATGTGGATTTCTACTGAAATCCAAACACATACCCATCATACCCGACAAATTTAATGTAATATTTAAAGTTTTTATATCTATTATTTTTTTAAAATATCTTATATTCAATATGTTTGTATTCATAATATGTAATTATGATTAAATTTATAAATTATAATAATAAGAATTTATCTTATCAATTTTATAAAACTATGTTTATTTGAATGAATCCATTTTGGTGTTATCATAATATTTTCGTTTATTTTGTAATCAAGTATAATGTAAAAGTGATGTCCAAAATTTAGAAATTGTGTATTTTACACATAATTATGAATGAACATTGACTATAAAATGACGATTTTTCATCTATTTTTTTGTAATCGATTTCGAAAGATTAAAATGTTATTTATATGATTTTTAATATATAAATATGTTATTTACACTATTTTAAAATTTAGATATATTTTTTAAATTTGTAATGTTAAATAATCAAATAAAAATTATATTCATGTTTAAAATATTAATATATATTAAAATTAAACAACAATTACTTATAAATATTAGAAAAATACTTACAAACTTTTTGAAATTGAAGTTATTTGATTATAAGCATTTTTGTACTATTTTTATCATTTTCAAAGTTTGATATTTTTTTACATTATTTTAAAACTTCGATATGTTTATAAATATCAATTATAAATAAAAACAATATATTTTACAATATTTATAAAAAAATAAAAAAATATTGTCGAAAAAAGTGAAAAAAATTATATATATTTTTTATTATTTGAAATTTTACGTGGGTTGGATTAGTCACCATGGGCTGGTATTCGCAAGAGTATGACATGAATTTGAATATTCAAACTCAATGTGGATTTGAAGCGGACATAGATTTGAAGTTATAAGTAATGGGCGGACGTGAATTTGATCAAACCCAGCCCAAACCCTACTCATTGACATCCGTAAATAAATGTGATTGAATAAAAAACCTAAGTAATACTTAGAATTAATAAGTGTATTTTAATCTTTTACAAAATCACGTTGGGACGATGACTGCTATTAATAACGGTGACAAAAACGAAAAAAAATAATATTAAACGCAATACGATTTGTCTTATATTTTGAAAATCATGTTTTAGGAAATTACGTTCACCACCGGTATCTCAAACAAACCCCTTATATTATCTCATTGTGACAAAAAATCAATTTGTTCGTTGACTCCATTAATCTACTTGCTCTCACAATATAGTTCCTGATCGTTACGTTAAATATCAAGAAGTTCCATAGTTTTTTTGGTATCACCATGTACCAAATTTTAGAGTCAAGAGTATTTTAGGCATGACCTTAATAATATAATTCAATATGATTTTTTGTAACGTTTTAAATATTTTTACAAAAATCAAACTTTGTACTAACCGTTATACCACCCTACCAATCAAACCGATCATTTCAGACCATTATGAAAAACATTGAAAATATGTCTTGCGATCATTTCTTACATGCTACAAGGGTGATAAAATAATGATATTATCATTAAAACACTACAATAATCTCAAATGTATTACATTAAGTGATCACAAAGAAAACAACGATACGGTTATTGCAATAATCATATCGCTACATGATTGTTGAACCAAACAAATCCATTGAATCATCAAACATCCATCGATGTTAATCATTAATGATTGATCAATGCCTAAAATTTTTCATGCTCATTGATCAAACAATCAAATGTGAAAAAAAAATACCAAAAGTTCATATTTCTATGTTCAAATTCATCTACGTGCAAGTTTCAGAAAAAGAAAACAATATCAGATAAGGAAAAACATCATGTTCATACAGAAAATGGGTCTTCAATGCAATCACTCCAACAAAAACACCAAATCCTAGTAAATATCAAACATTTTAGAGCAAAATAGCAAGAAAAACATCAAGCACCGAGTGTTTTGATAGAGAAGGGTTTACCAGATCAAATGAAGAGTAAGTAGAATCACTGCTCTTTTTCCTCTCTTTCCCTATTCCATTGCTCAATTCTAGCTCTCCGTTCCTCACTTCCTTCCCTAACGGGACTCCGGCTCCTCCGTGGACTACCACCATGCCTTCTCCTTTCACTTCCATGATTATAACTACCACCATCACCACCTCTTCGCCCACTGCCACGATATTCCCTTCGTTCATGATCTTTATCCCTTTCCCTATCTCTATCTCGCCTTTGATTTGAAGGACTCAAACTTCTGCTACGGCTTCTACGACCCCAGAACTTAGTCTGCCGCCTACCGAATAGCTTCTTTCTCAAATCCTTACCAATCATCTTAACGTGCATAAAATTGCAATACCCACCTCGATTACAGCTATCTTCTTCGTACTGTCTACACGTGGCTTCGCGGAAATCGGTGACAGGTGAGAAATCAGCGATGATTGGACGGCCGGAGTAGAATCTTCCACTCAAGGCGTTCAGAGCAGCAGCGGCATGATCCTCCTCCTTGAAATGGACGTATACATTCCCGATCATATGGTCAGCGAGATTATCACAGACATTGAGGCTCTCGATCTCGCCGAACTTGCTGAGTTCCTCATAAATATCCTCGTAAAAATCCTCAAAATGCTCCTGAATCTTACGAGCCTCAATTGGTTGTCCCTGAGCGTCAACACCGGGGGTAATCATATCAGGACGTTGATACATATTCGCCAGAAGCAGTGTTGGAGATATAGTAGGCCGGTTGTGAAGGCGAGAACAGCGGTCGCCGTGGCGACAAGCACCGATCTTGAAGTAGAACGGGCAGTTGACCCGATCTTTCTCCGTACCGAAAATGGAGGCCAAATGCTCCGCCATCGACGTTCAATCGCTTCAAGAAGAACAAAATCGCCAGGAACCTTCGGTTGTCGTCTAAAGGTTTGAGGAGGCTCGAAAACCCTAGATTTTGGGAAATTGCATTTCTAAATCATGGATGGATCAAAATTTCAAAGACATCTTTGTTGGATGTGAAACTACATATATACCCCTTGCCTCCGTTAAAATCCCTAGCTCATTTATATGGTTGCGATTATGGCTCTTATTCGATCCGAACTAACCGAACGCACTGTGTTCATATTCGTTAATATTTTTATTTGAACGTGTTCATGTTCGTTCATATTTTATTCGAACATGAAAATATGTTCGAATATTGTTCAAATTATTAAGTTAATGTTCATGTTCGTTCGAATAGCTTGTTCGAACATTGTTCGTACGATTTGTTCGAACAAGTTTGTACTATTTATGCGAAATTCATCTAAAGGGTTCTTCATGTTCTAATTCATCTCCATTTTATGTAGAAATTGGTTCATCATAAAAAATAATAACTTCATCCAAAGGATTCATTGACGGTGATGAACATTCGTCTTGCTCCATATTTAACATTTTAAGAGTTTTGCAGAATATCAAATGTCTTCTCTTTTCAGCCTTTTGAATCCAATGAAGAGTTGAGAAGTGATTCTCAGCCGCCGTTAGAGTTAATGAGTTAAAATTAGAATTTTGTAAATGTTTTTAAACTTAAATACTATAATAATCTATTATAATAAAAATTAATTTAAATAATATATTTGTTCATGAACGTTCACATTTGTTCACAAAAATATTCATGTTCGTTCAAATTATAAACGAACAAAAAATAATGTTCGAACAATGTTTATATTTTTATTCGAACGAGCGAACACGATCATATACGAGCTGAACACATATTGTTCACGAACTGTTCGAATCATGTAACAGCCCTAGTTGCGATTTGCAAAAGCCAATCTATAATTTATTTGTATTTGTCAATTATTTATATTTTTAAATTTTAAAAGCCAATCATTTCATTTTAATTTATTATGAATGATGGTGTCATGATGATGATGATTATTATTATAATATATGGTGTTATGATACATGCATATGATAACATTGATTATATAAGATCATCTAAATGATCATATATAATAAAAATAAATTTAAAGTTCAATAGAATCATCTGAATTATTAATATTAACAATATCACATTTATTTTAAGATTCAATAATAAATTAGTAATATTTCAAATATCTTCAATCTCAAATCTAAATCTAAATCTCAAATCTAAATCGAATCGAATAATCAGATTGGTTCAAATCAGTTTTTAAAATATATATATTTACAATATTAATTATTATTTAATAATAAAATACATTTAAAACCATAATTTTTGTTCATTAATTTAATTGTATATGAATTAACAATATTATTTCCCCCCTATTTGATTAAATATGAGACAAAATATAGATTCCTTATATCAAAATTGTGGCCTAATAAGGGCCCAATTATAGTTGGTCGAATTGATTTTGATGGGTTTGTAGCATTTAGATCGGAATCGAATCGGTTTTTTACTGACGTATCTCGATTTTGAAATGAGACCATTATTCGGAACGAATCAAATCAGTATAAGCACCAGTTCACGGTCGGACTGGGCAATCCGAACCGGTTTCAAAAACTATGAAAGGTAGTGTTAAATTATGGAGCATCAATTTGTTAGTTAGTTTTTGTATATTCTGTATTATAAAAGTCAATGTACAATTTGTTAGTTAACACAATTTTATTGAATTCAATTTTATTAACTTTGAAGATCATCAAAGTTAATATGGTATCAGAGCAAGATAAAATTTGAGGAGTCGCAATGACATGGTGGAAAAAATTATTTCAATTATTTGAGGATCACATGTTTTTAAGTCCTTAAATGGTCCAAACGAAAGCTTCTCTCAACTCTTGGGACAAAATCCATTTCCAACTATTGATGAAGCATATGGAGTTATTATTCGAGAAGAATAATCACATAAAACTCAAATGATTTTTCGGTTTTTCAGAATCCGAATGTATCGATTATGTATGGAAAACAATGGATGAGAATGATTTATTCTGCAATTATTGCAAGAAAAGAGAGTATATTTAGAAAAAATGTTATAAATTGATTTGTTACCCTGCGGATTTCAAGTTCACTAAAGGAAAAGGCCACCAAACAACCTCTGTAAATCATACCGAAACACAGGTTGCAACAAATATATCTCATTCCCTAGCTAACGAGCAAATGGAAAAGTTAATGGTATCATTGAGTAACTCGAAACATCTTTTGCTACCTAGGCAACTACTGCACATAAAAATCCTATAACATATAATTTTAAATGTTTATTTGGCGTTCATTCAACTTTTCGCTTGGTCACTGTTAATTACTCACGAGATTGGATGATTGATTACGAGATCTTGAATAATGTATTGCTCATTCCTTCTTTTAGGTATAATTTGTTTCCGTGGCTAGGTAAACTCAATCACTACCATATCTAGTTTTGATGAATAACAATTGTTGTTGGATCTAGGGTCTCTCCACGTGGATGACGATTGGAGTTGCTAGAGAACGACAATGATTTTATATCTTGCAATGGAGTTTAAATAATTTTCTAAAAACATTAGTGTTTGAGTATCAATGTTGATGTTTAAAAGCACGTTTATGACATATGTGACTTAGAAATCCAACTTATCTCACTACTTCACATTTAATTGATGCTTTGGATATTAATGGTTTCCCATCTAATTATTCTTGTGACTCGTGCCATAGAGCTAATCAGAAAAGAAAGCCTTTTAAAGATCATATCAAGAATGCAACAAAAGCTTTCTTCTTGATACATAAAGATACTTAGGGTATTTATGAAATGAACCTTCTATGCATCATAGACGTTTTCCCCCGGGTTTCTTGGGTCTACTATGCGCTCAAAATATAAAGCTTCTCACATTATCCCTACATTCTGCAATATGGTTAATACACATTATGGAAGCTGATCTCGTCTAAAAATATTTTAGAGCGTTTGTTTATGATCAGTCAATTTCTTATATAATTTTGAGTTCAATTATTGTGGGGATATGAGCGATATATGAGGTTGTGCCCACAATATGTGAGCTTAAGTCCTCGGGAGAGCATAGCTATACCTTGGTTTTCACTATAATAATCAAATGTTACAAGTACAATAAAGAGATATCGACAATCCGAACGAAAAAGGGCTTGAAAAGGAGGCTTGAAAAAGGAGGTTACAAGTAAGGAGGCTTGAAAAAGGGTTGTCGCAACTTTTTGACAAAAAGTCGTGACTGGGTCGCAAACTCGCGAAAACAGGAACTTTGGCAAGCGTGCCAAGAATCTGACCCCTTTTCTGGGGATTAGGGTCTTGTATTTATAGAATAACTCGGCCCAATAAGTCAACTTAGAGTCCAAAAGGCCAGTCCTAATCAAATTAGTCCAACTTACTTAGAAAATACCAATGAAACCGGAATAAGTTTCACAGCGTCCTGGAACTTCAAAAATGCACACCGATCGAACATGAATAACACGTAATGCCGAGAAAATACCCGGGAATACTCTTTTACCAATTGATAGTCTCCAAATGCTTAGGAGGTAGCCAAAAATATCGCCTAAGGTCGCCAACGAGCACTCAGAGTGCGAAATTACGAAAATACCCCTAGCATCATTTCCGACCGAAATAATCCAAAACAGCTCAAAACACCATCAGAATCCTCATACGTGGGCCTGAGATGCTCAAATTATGAGATTACCCCCGAAATCACATCGCTAAATAAATATAATAGAAAATCAAAAATACCCTTTAGCCACGTCAGACGAGCCCCGGGGTTATCATAATTACATAAATAACCTCATGCAATATCAGAAGCAATGTTCAGATTATTCGCTAGGACATGCTCCAGAATTTCGATTGAAGAAATTTTATTCTGAAAAAGGAATTTACATCAGAATTGGTGTGTGGAGACACCCCAACAAAACGTTGTTCTGGAGCCAAAATACAACATATTAGTGTTATGAGAAAAACTCTTGTTTCAGTCAAGCTTGTCGGGGAAGTTTCGGGGTTATGAAGTTTTAACTGCAGTCTTTCTAATAAACAGACAACCTTCAAAGATTATTAGTTTCAAGACACCATATCTCTTAATTCATGAGTGTTCTCCCATACATGATTCTCTCAAGGTCTTTGGTTGTTTATTCGACACACAAGCATCATTGATAGAAATTCGAATCTAGAGCTCAAAAGTGCATTTTAATTGATTAACCGTCGCATGTTAAGGGATTTCAATTATGATCTTGATTCGGATAATATTTTTGACTCAAGAGACGTGACTTTTTATGAGGATCAATTCCCTTTCTCTAGCTCTATTTTATGTGACTTACCAGAAGAGCTTCTATTGACACCAAATTTTGAGATATCTCCTACCTCGCAAATTAAAACTGGCGCATTGATTTATATTATTCCTCTCACCAAACCCTTCTCCTTCGAATTGACCCCTCGTTTCAGAAGAACCTCCCCATGATCCTCTATCTTCGGACCCTCATCATGATTCCTCTTCACCATCATCTTATTTATTGCAATCTCTTATCTCTTTACGACGAGGGGATATGGTTCTCCAAACCCTGCTTATGTACAAGCTTAAGATTGTACTCATGTACCAAATTCTTCGACAAAACTCTCATTTCCCATCCAACAATATTTATCTCTAGATATTCATCTTCATTACCTTACCTTTATTGATGCCCTAAATCATGTTTTAGAACCCCGGATTATCCTGTATGGAAAGACGCCACTGACTCCGAATTGTTGGCTTTGAATATGAATAATACTTGGAATATGGTATCTGCTCCAAATATCCAACATATTGTTGGATGTAAATGGATTTTTAATGTCAAGCTCAAGGTCGACGATTCCTTGGATCGTTGCGAAGCTTGATTAGTTGCTCGATGTTTCAATTATGTTCAGGTTTCAATTTATAGAAACTGGTTTAATCATAACATTGTGAGATTGTTCATTTCTTTGGCCGCGAAGCTAAGATGGCATATTCACCAATTCAACATAAATAATGCATTTTGAATGGTGATCTCACTGATGAAATATTCGTGCAATCTCCATAGGAACTTAACCTTGCATGAGAGACTAATATTGGCATTTTGAAGAATCACAAGTTGATATGTTAATTAAATAAAGCTCTATACAATATAATGCTCACCGAGACACTTTTATCTTTTGGGTTTACTTAGTCCAAGTCTGATTATTCTTTGTTTACAAAAGAATGCTCTAATGAGTCAAATGGTTTTTTTCTTTACTTCCCTATGTAGATGATATAGTCATTGGGAGTGTTTTTTAACATCATATTGTATTGGTACTTGATTTTCTTACCTCCCTGTTTGAGTTATTGAATTTTGGAGTTCCACGTTGCTTTCTAGGAGTAGAGATTGCTATATCCAAAGCATGCATTATATTGTGCCAAATAAATATGCATTGGATTTTATTGAAGAATATGGTTTACTATCAGCTAGGCAAACAGACATACTTATACAACATAATCATGGTCTAACTTATGTCAATGATGTAATACCCTTCTACTTCTAATATAACAATACAATTTTAAACAACTAACTTAATTCAAGACATGATGTCGTACTCTAAAAATTCAAACACAAGTCTATGCTTGAAACTATAGCACCAATTCTAAACCAAATGTACATGGATAACAAAACATATAGTGTTCTAGTTCTTACAAAATAACTATAACACTTTTCTTGCTTTGATATTGACAGCGCTATTATACTGTTCGTATTCACTACATGTGTAACAATAGTTCATTAAGCGATCCTGAGAGTGATGATAACAAGCAAACAATATAATAATGCAACAAGTAATATCGCATAAACATGAAACATAACACATAAGCACATATCTTGCAGACTATTGTTCTTGTCATGTTAAGTTTACCGACATAACAGTCCTGACCCATGCTTGAATTCTTGGTATAAACATTACTAAGAATCAATGATCGTATGTCATGAGTCACCTAATATTCGAAATGGAAAGAAAGCGTGACTAATCCATCGACATTTCCAACTTTCAGCCACACTTCACTCCTTAGACATAGGAATTGTTTGGTTTAGTTTTTTAAAATCAATGTGGTGTGTGGTAATCGTATCGTTAGTTGAGATGACCATGATAATTATGATCGGATTTTAGAAAACTGTTTGCAAAAACTGCGGTGATCTTACCGTAATTATAATAAAATGTCTATTTTAACCTTTATATTAATATATTTGTTAAATATAAATACAACTCAAATAAATACTAAAACGTTCATTACATATACAATAAACTAATATCAAGATCTAATTTTTAATAACTTATTTTACAATGACGTACTGAAATATAAATTATGATTGTAGTAAAACAATTTATAAATACATATTGATTTCAATTAAAATATATTTAAAATTTCACAAATTATGAGGGCGGTAACGTCCCCGGGGTCAACATCAACTATACGAATGTTTCAAAAAATTTCTAACTTTAAGAAGAAACTTAAAAAGCATATCCAAATAACTTGGAAAATTGGCTTAATATTTGTGAAATGAGAATAAAATTGGTTAGAGTTTGGTTTTTAAGGAATTAAATTAACTTTGAATGGTAACTTTGAAATTTACCAAACCACGGTGGGTTGGCCATACATATCAAGGCATGACCATATAATCGCAAAAAATCTTGATACGATCACCGTAATTACCTAGATTGTTTTGTATTTGAAAATAAAATAACGGTGCGGTTACCGCACAGTAGTGGCCACCGTAAAACCAAATTGTTGGATTGAAAACCTCCAAAGATTCACGGTAATTGTAAATTTATTCCAAAACTTTTACTTCTTAATTTTTGATTGTTTCTTTGTAGATTGAGCACATCAAGATTTACGTGGAACCGAAGATCCCAGAGAAAACCACGAGGACCAGGGAGCTCCCTTGATCCTTAATCCAATAAGAACAAACTTTTATAGACTGCACTAACACAGATTTACACAATTATTCTCAAGCTTGAATCAGCGAGATGTATCAGGTGTAATGCGAGTGAATTTTCTCCCTCTTTGTTCTTGATTGATTTCATGCTTCAATTTGGATTCTGCTTGATTTGTCTGTGTACTTCTGCAACTGCTATATGGCTTTTAAAGACATTATGTTTTTCTTTTGGACTTCTATTTGGGTCATAGGTGAGAGGCGGAAAATCTTTACCTTGACAAACGAGTTGCTGTTTGTGGGCCTGCACAAATAAACAAACATTAGTTTTTGGTTTCATTGTGTTTGCCCTACAAACCTCTCCCTCAATTCAGCTGTCGGTGAAGAAACCCTGGTTTCAGATCTGCTCATTCAATCCTGCTCCCGAAAAACAGAACTGATGCTTCAACGTTGTTACTACTTTGGTCAGCATATTCGCATGGTTGTTGTTGGTATGCACTTTCTCTAGCTTAAACTCTTTCTGGTTTAGTACTTCTCGTATCCAGTGCGCTTTTAGGTCTATGTGCTTCGTTCTAGTGTGAAACGTAGAGTTTTTACTGAGTTCTATAGAGCTTGAGTTGTCGCACAGAAGCTCTACTTCTTTGTAGTCGACTTTTAGTTCTTGCAGTAGTCTCTTAATCCATATGAGTTCTTTCGTAGTTTTTGTTAGAGCCATGTATTCGGCTTCTGTAGAGGATAAAGCCACTGTCTTTTGTAATCTTGATTGTCATGATATAAAACCATGCGCTAACATAGTGATGAAGCCCGTAGTGGTCCTTCTACTGTCTGCATCTCCTCCTAAATATGAGTCTAAGTATGCTTTAACTGTAAGTGGTCCCTTGCTTCCTCTAAATTTTAATCTTACGTTTTTTGTTGATTTCAGGTACCTAAGCAACCACTTCAAAGCTTCCCAATGTTGCTTCCCTGGATTCGCAAGGAATCTGCTCAATACCCCAACTGGAAAGGCGATGTCAGGTCTAGTGCACACCATAAGGTACATAATCGATCCTACAGCAGAGGAGTAGGGTATTTTTTTCCATTTCGTTTGCTTCCTCTTCCGTCGAGGGACCTTGGTCCTTGGACAGTGTCACTTGATTAGTCATCGGTGTAGTGACTGGTTTGCATGCATCCATACTGAACCTTATTAGGATTCTGTCAATGTAGGTTGATTGTGATAGGGATAGAGTCTGATTCTCCATATTTCTAGTTATGTTCATTCCAAGTATTTTGGTTGCATGTCCTAGATCCTTCATTTCAAATGATGTTGACAGTCGCTCCTTAAGTTCTCTTATTATTTGTCTGTTTGTTCCTGCAATAAGAAGATCATCCACATATAGTAAAAGAATGATAAAGTTACCTTCCTCCATAAATTTTAACTAGGCACAGTGATCACTCTCGGTTCTATAGAAATTTTCTTGTTGCATGATGTTATCAAACCTTTTATTTCACATCCTAGGTGCTTGTTTAAGTCTATATAGACTTCTTTAGAGTTTACACACCATTTCCTCCTTCCTTGGTACCTCAAAGCCATTAGGTTGTTTCATATAGATGTTTTCTTCAATGTTTTCATTTAAGAACGATGTTTTCACATCCATTTGCTCTAGTATCAAATCTAAGCGTGCCACTAGTGCTAGAAGTATTCTAATAGTTGTAAATTTGACAATCGGGGAGAAAATTTCATCAAAGTCCACTCCATTTTTATGTCTAAATCCTTTCATAACTAGCCTAGCTTTATGTCTTGTGGAACCATTGGCCTCTTGTTTAATCTTAAATACCAACTTCTTCTCAAGGGTCCTTTGTCTGTGGGGAAGTGGGACTAGTTGATAGGTGTGATTCTTCTCTAAAGAGTCCAGTTCTTCTTCCATAGCTCTAAGCAATTTATGTCTTTGTGTTGATTCAATAGCTTCTTTGAGTGTTTCTGGCTCACCATCATCTGTAAGAAGAACATAATTATTAGTGCTATATTTCTGTGATGGTTTCCTTACCCTTACAACCCTTTGTTCTTGTGGATTAGCTTTTGAACTTGACTTCAACGTTTTTGCAGGTACAGGTAGGAACAAATCTTCACAAGTCTTTGATTCACTTTCTTGCAAAACAGAAGGTTCAGTTAATACATGGTTCTTTAAATTATTTAGATGAGGAACCTCAGGTAACACTTCCTCTCTTATCACTGTAATTTCCTTCTTTTCAGTGCTTAAGTTCTGTAAATTCATGTCAAGTATATTCTGAGCTTCCAGAAACAGAGCATTTCTTGATCTAAAAATTTTATTTGTATGTGGATTTCATAGTTTGTAGCCAAACTTTTCCCCACCATAGCCTAAGAATATGCATTCCTCCACATGTTCATCAAGTTTTGCCCTTTCTTCCTTTGGAATATGAGCTAGAACCCTACAACCAAATACCCTAAAGTGCTTTAAGCTTGGTGTTTTTTCTCTCCATTTCGTCTCTGGAGTTTCTAGATCTAAAGCCCTTGATGGTGACCTGTTTATCAAATAGCAGACCACATTTAAGGCTTCTGCCCAATATCCTTGGCAAGCTTTGATGTTCTCAACAGACATCTAACCTTATTTAACAAGGTTCTATTGACTCTTTCAGTTGTACCATTATGTTGAGGTGTTCTCGGTACTGTTGTTTCATGTCTCAAGCCTATGAATTTTGTGAAAGATTGAAATTCATTTGAAACAAACCCTCCCCCATTGTCAGTCCTTAGTGCTTTGAGTTTCAATCCCTTCTCTCTTTCAACTGTTGCTAGCCACTCTTTGAAAATCTGGAAAGTTTCATCCTTGGTTCTCATTGGAAAAGTCCATAATTTCCTAGTAGTATCATCTATAAAGGATAGAAAATATTTCTTTCCCCCCTAGATTCAGTATCCAACGAGCAAACATAACTAAAAACTAATTCTAATGGTTCACTCTTCTGATTCAAAGTTGTTTTAATTGTTGTTTTTGTTTGCTTGCCATATATACAATCTTCACACACTTTGTGTGATTTTTCTCTGCTTAATTTTATCATTCCATCCCTGCACAGTTTCTGTAGTCTTGCATCTAAAATGTGGCCTAACCTCTTATGCCACAGATTTACTTCTTCGGTCTTCGCTACTGTATTTATCTGTTCCTTACACAATTTCAAAGATGTCTTGTAAAGTGTATCAATTAACTCTTGCTATTTTTTCTGCTCCTCTCACTAAATTCCATGATAGGTTTGCAAATATGCTGGCATATCCTTCTTTATCCAGAGCATTTGCAGACAAGAGATTTATCCTCAGATTAGGTATGTATCTTACATTATGTAGATTCAATTTGTTTCCAAGTGATGTCTCAACTTCCAATCTGCAAATCCCGTTTATTTCTGAGCAAGTCTGATTTCCCATCCTAACTTTTCCGAAATTTCCAGAAATAAAATCAGTTAGACATTCCCTGTTTGGTGTGCCATGATAAGATGATGTTGTATCAACTATCCATATCATGAGTAGGTCTTTGTCACATTCTGATTCTGATTTTGATTCTTCTTGAGTAGAAAAAACATCAGAATTTCTTCTTCATCTTCCTTTGTTGTATTCATCGAGTCTGGATCTTTCACCCTTAACAATTACCAACAATCTTAAATTTGACGAAATTCGACTATACATAGAGTTTGCTTCCTGGCGAAGAGCACGGACTTTCACTATCACCCGTCTAAAGACCAAAATATGTATCCCTTCAAGTGGCCTTTTCTTTCACACCAATTGCATGATCTAGTTTCCTTTTGAGGATTAGCATGATCTTTAGGTTGTGGGGTTGCCTTAGGATTCTTCCATGGTTTCTTGGTTTGAGTTTGTCCAGAATTTACAACATCAATTGTCTCCTTCCCATAGGAATAAGTCGTCTCTTCTCTTCGCAGCCCTTCATTTATCAAACAATCCTTTACAATTTCGAGTTTAGGGCCTCCCTTAGGTGCTGACAATGTTTTCATAACGGTCCGGACTTGTATGACCGGTATAAAAAAAATTATTTTTAAAAAAATAATAATTTTTTTTTTATTTTTTTCCGGGTCGACTCTGGAAAACCCGGGTTCCGATTCGAATACCTGGTATCGGCTGTACCGGTCAAAATACCGGTGCCGCTCGGTATTTTGCATATCGGCCGGTATAAAAACATGGGGTATTGAAGAGTTTAGAGAAGTTATTGTTGCTTCCCAAGAATCTGAGAGAGTACCAATCAACATATGTGCTAGGATTTTATCTTCCATTGTACAATCAACCTCTAAAAGTTTATTGATTATTTCTTGGAAAGTTCCAAGATGATCAATCATTAGAGTTTCTTCTTTATACCTCAATCTCATAAGTCTTTTGAACAAGAAACCTTGAGATTGAGTAAATTTTGGATCAAAGATATTTTCCAGCTTTTCCCACATCTTCTTTGCATCAGTTTCTTTTGTAGCGTGATGATAGTTTGAACTATCTATCCATTGCCTCACAAAACCGAGGGTTTGAATGTGTTTCATTCCCCACTCTTCTTCTGTGTATTTTTCTGGTCTTTTGTCCCCGCATTTTACAGGTTCATATAGAAACCTGCAATACAGAAGACCCAACATCCTATTTTTCCATTCGGGATAGTTCTTAGAAGTAAGTTTTATCATTGAATATGGCTCCCCTGCGATATTTCATGCTTGTTGAGAGAAAATACTGTTGTATTTTAAATCCTATTTAGTTCTAGTATTCATAAAGTAAAGAAATAACACAACGATTTTAAAGTGGTATCTGATCACAATTCTTATCTTAGAATCTATCGTATCGGCAATCCACTAATCACCCTGCGATATATTTGACTAATTAGCAAACTGTTGAAATGTTATACACACAGAAATTTCACACATAAACTAATCAAGAAGCACACAATATCGCAAGTAATTAAAGCGCAAGATTTAGGGTTAGAGAATGCTCATATATTCCCAGCAAGCCTTAAATTTCTGCAATCACAATTTCAACGATGATTGACTTAGATTTGTTAATACAGATCTACGATCAAGAATCAGTAAGATTTTACTCGAAGATATCCTGCACACTAATAATCAGATTAGTAAATAAGAAACAAATCGATTCAAGATTTACCGTTTTGTTCAGATCTGTTCGTGAATATTCAGATCTGGCTCACAATGACAACATCTCAAACTAGAAGTTCGAGTCAGTCACTTATAAGACTACTACGAGTGTTCAAGTTCAACTAGTGAACAGAAACAGTACGGTAGTTGTTTTTTCATAGAGGTTTCGCGAGTATGGCTCAGAGATATCCAAGAGGTTAGTCACACAAGCATGCAGAATAACGTAGCAGCTCTCTAGACGATAGAGAAGAGTCAAGAAGATGAACCGTCACAAAATAGCACAGCAGTTTAGGGTTTTGCACACCCTGGCTAATGAAGAGTGAGTCTTATTTATACGTCGGGCTAACCGACTCAAGGTCCTTATTGTTAATGGGTCACTTGGCCCAGTTACAGATGTTATCACACAGCCCAATCACAAGGCCCAATTGTAAGAGATTTATCAATCCATATGGTAGGCCTAGCAATAAGAGTATAAAACGATATAGCAAATGATCAATACCAACAAATACTTGTTTCTTGAACTGGTTTATTGATAATCTGCCTCCCTTGTGATTTGTCTGATTCTTCATACTTGATTTCTGCAGGATGCGGGATTTGCATGGGCCACCACTTTGTTGGATTGAAAACCTCAAAAGATTCATGGTAATTGCAGATTTATTCCAGAACTTTTACTTCTTAATTGTCGATTGTTTCTTTGTAGATTGAGCACATCAAGATTTACTTGGAATCAGAGATCCCGGAGAAAACAACGAGGACCAGGGAGCTCCCTTGATCCTTAATCCAATAAGAACGAACTTTTATAGACTGCACTAACATAGATTTACACAATTATTCTCAGGCTTGAATCAGCGCGATGTATCAGGTGTAATGCCGATGAGTTTTCTCCCTCTTTGTTCCTGATTGATTTCTTGCTTCAATTTGGATTCTGCTTGATTCGTGTGTGTACTTCTGCAACTGCGCTATGGCTTTTAAAGACATTATGTTCCTCTTTTGGACTTCTATTTCGACCATAGGTGAGAGGCCCAAATATCTTCACCTTGATAGACGAGTTGCTGCTTGTCGGCCTGGACAAATAAACAAACGTTAGTTTTTGGTTTCATTGTGTTTCCCCTACACAAACAACCTCATAATATGATATGATACGATGTGATCACATAACTAAACTGATGATTTAGATCATAAATTGACTAAAACCATATTCCTGATATGTTGTTAGAGTTGTGCATTCACAAAATCTCAAATTTTCACATATGATATAGTACATGAATGCACGTGATGACTAATCTACATGTTGCTCTCAATCATTCTACTCACCTTCGGTTTCTTCATGATTTCCCTCGGCTATAACCTTCAAAATAAAGTTACATCTGCTGCAAAACCATCCTTAGAACCAAAAATCAACTCTAACCAACCTAAAACATAATTTCCTCCAACTTACACTAGAAAATTTGTTGTTATATTGATGTTGTTTCACGTTTTTGCTGCTTTTTTTCCTTAGTTAATATTTATTGCCTTAGTTTTGTATATGAAAAACACGTTTTGGAAGATAAACCTTGTGGTAATTACATAGGCTGTCATATAAGCCTCCAATAACATGATGCCATCATAAGACAAATGAATTAATAAGACATTTGTTTGATTTTTATGCCAAAAATCATTTTTCAGCATTTTATTGTTTTACAATATGTCCAAGAATGTGAAGTCTTACAAATGAAATAAGATTACATGAACATTTCTACAATGGAAAAAGTAGATTTAGGATAAAAAATGTTTTGATGTTAATACATGTAGTTTTCTTAGTTTTTTGTTTCTTTTTAGCTTCTTTCTTTAACATACTTCATATTCAGTATACGTCATAGCTAAACGTGAATTACATTAATTTTTTTCGATGTATTTTATTATCTCAAAAGACAAGACAATAAACATATGCATAAACAAATGTAGTAAGAAAGAAACAAACTCAATAAATCTAACTTCTCATTGTCTTGAATTATCACATCAATTTTAGGGGAAACCGCATCATCTTCTTCTCGTATAAAAGAAACAAAAGAGAAATGTGAAAAATAACCATGGAATTTGGAACACACGGATATAACAAACCAATAGAGACGATGAAGTTTTGTGAAGCTTGCACCATTTTATTGAATGAAATGCATGAATTTTGTGTAGGCCTTCCTTTGTCTTCATGGGATTCTTTTTTGATAAATGGATAGAAAATGCTGCAAAATAACACAAAGGATGGTTAATAAGGGATCTTGTTTCATGTATGCAATACATAATACAGTAATAAATTATAATGACCGTAGAGAGTACCCATATTTATGTTGGGGATGTTTAAATGTATGTGGGAGGTGGTGTTGGAAATTGGTAAATATAAGGAGGCGTCGAAGATGATGGAGGAGGAGGTGAATTGTAGATATAAGGTGGAGGTGGAGATGGTGAAGGCGGTGGAGGAGACTTGTAAACATATGGTGGTGAATGGGACATTGAAGGCGATGGTGGAGACTTTGAAATATATGTAGGTTGAGGAGACGGTGAAGGTGGTGGAGGAGACTTATAGATATATGGTGGTGAGGAGACGGTGAAGGCGGTGGATGAGATTGATAAATATAACGTGGCGGTGGAGACGGTGAAGGTGGTTGAGGAGACATTGAAGGCGATGGACGAGATTGGTAAATATATGGTGAAGGTGGTGGTGGAGACTTGTAAATATATGATGGTGGAGGAGACGGTGAAGGTGGTGGGGGAGACTTGTAAATATATAGTGATGGAGGAGACGATGAAGGCGGTGGAGGAGATTGGTAAATATATGGTGGCGGGGGGATAGTGAAGGTGGCTGTGGAGACTTGTAAATATATGGAAGTGGAGTTGACGGTGAAAGCGGTGGAGGAGATTGGTAAATATATGGAGGTGGTGGTGACAATGAAGGTGGTGAAGGAGACTGTTGTAATTTTATAACATATTCTTATTAAATGACTAATTTATCTAAACTAGTTCGTTGTAAAGCAAGTAAAAACATATAAATTTAAAGTGGTATCCGATCACGTTATCTTAGCTAAGATACGATCGTTTCGGAAATCCACTATCCAACATACAATTTCAATTAATACAAAGAAACTCAGTAATGTTCACAACAACAAGAACAGAACTAATAATAGTCTCAAGTAATAACAAAACAGTAAACCTGCAGTTTAACCGTAATGCAAGGTTACCAACAACAGTCGTGTAAACGACTATTACTGTCACTAGAACTCAAGGTTCTCTCAGATCTGGTTGTTCTGATCAGATCTAGTACAGACCTGGTGACTGTAATAGTCGTTTACATGACTATATGGAGTTGGTGGTGAAGGTGGTGATTTGTACACATAAGGAGATGCAGGTGACAATGGTGATAGTGGTGGACTAGTAAACTTGTATACATATGTCGGTAGTGATGGAGAATTATAAATATAAGGAGGTGGAGAACTGTAGTGATATGGAGGATAAAGATATTTCTCACACTCCTCATATGGGGTTTTGGGGCATAGGCAAAAGACTTAACATATCAAACAATTTCACGTTCACTCTTGGATTTGATTTTTAGATAAGCTCTAGTGTCACCCATATTTATATTAGTGGTAAATTTGCACATAAACTTTGGTGGTGTTACGTAGAATTTTGCTTTGTAGTTACTGTGATCATATTTTTCATAATCCAAACCTTCAATAGTGATCGAATATTTGCCGTTAATTTTTTTCTTTCTATATTCGACTATGTCTTTATCACATGCCTTGCACGTCACCTCGACAGTAGCACCTGACACAAAAACAACAAATAAATAATAATTATATGAATTTTGTTTATGATATTTGATTGTTAAATGTTATAGTATATTTCATTTTGTTGAAACAATAGTTATACTCAAACTAATTCATTTAGTTCTTTTTTGTTTGTTACAAATATCAAATGTAAGTAAATGTAGAATGAGAGTCTCTTAGCTTAAGATGCTTTCTATCATGAGATTTCTCTGGGTTTGTCCAATTGTAGCAACAATAGCAATAAACTTTTCCAATTACTTTAACCAATGAAAATGGTGGAGATAGTGCTTTCTTTGGAGGTGGTGGAGAAGTGTAGTAATACGGTGAAGGTGGAGATTGAGACGGTAGAGGAGGAGATTTGTAAATGTACGGTGGAGAAGGTGAAACAGATGCTGGGTTGGAGATTTGTAAATATACGATGGTGGTGGAGGAGAGTTATACATGTATGGCGGTGGTGGAGAATGAGTCCTAATGGTGATAAAATAACTATGTTATCATAAAAAAGCTCCAATAATCTCAAATATGTTACATTAAGTGATCATCACATTACAAAGAAAACACCATCGCTACATCATTGTTGAACCAAAAAAATCCATTGAATCATCAAACATCCATTGAAGTTATTCATTAATGATTAATCAATCCCTAAAAGTTTTCATGTTCATTGATCAAACAATCAAATGTGAAAAAAAAACCAAAAGTTCATACTTCTTTGTCCAAGTTCATCTACGTGCAAGTTTCAGACAAAGAACACAAGATCAGATAATGAAAATCATCATGTTCATACAGAAAATGGATCTTCAATGCAATCATTCCAATAAAAACACCAAATCCTAGTAAATATCTAACATTTTAGAGCAAAATAGCAAGAAAAACATCAAGTACCGACCGAATGTTTTGATACCAATTTTTAGGATCGAGAAGGATTTACCAGATCAAATGGAGAGTAATTAGAATCAATGCTCTTTTTCCTCTCTTTCCCTATTCCATTGCTCAATTCTAGCTCTCCGTTCCTCACTTCCTTCCCTAACGGGACTCCGGCTCCTCCGTGGACTACCACCGTGCCTTCTCCTTTCACTTCCATGATTATAACTACCGTCACCACCTCTTCGTCCACCGCCACGATAATCCCGTCGTTCATGATCTCTTTCCCTTTCCCTATCTCTATCTCGCCTTTGATTTGAAGGACTCAAACTTCTGCTACGGCTTCTACGACCCCAGAACTTAGTCTGCCGCCTACCGAATAGCTTCTTTCTCAAATCCTTACCAATCATCTTAACGTGCATAAAATTGCAATACCCACCTCGATTACAGCTATCTTCTTCGTACTGTCTACACGTGGCTTCGCGGAAATCGGTGACGGGAGAGAAATCAGCGATGATTGGACGGCCGGAGTAGAATCTTCCACTCAAGGCGTTCAGAGCAGCAGCGGCATGATCCTCCTCCTTGAAATGGACGTATACGTTCCCGATCATATGGTCAGCGAGGTTGTCACAGACATTGAGGCTCTCGATCTCGCCGAACTTGCTGAGTTCCTCATAAATATCCTCGTAAAAATCCTCAAAATGCTCCTGAATCTTACGAGCCTCAATTGGTTGGCCCTGAGCGTCAACACCGGGGGTAATCATATCAGGACGTTGATACGTATTCGCCAGAAGCAGTGTTGGAGATATAGTAGGCCGGTTGTGCAGGCGAGAACAGCGGTCGCCGTGGCGACAAGCACCGATCTTGAAGTAGAACGGACAGTTGACCCGATCTTTCTCCGTACCGAAAATGGAGGCCAAATGCTCCGCCATCGACGTCCAATCGCTTCAAGAAGAACAAAATCGCCAGGAACCTTCGGTTGTCGTCTAAAGGTTTGAGGAGGCTGGAAAACCCTAAATTTTGGGAAATTGGATTTCTAAATCATGGATGGATCAAAATTTCAAAGACATCTTTGTCGGAAGTGAAACTACATATATACCCCTTGCCTCCGATAAAATCCCTAGCTCATGATATGGTTGCGATTTGTAAAAGCCAATCTATAATTTATTTGTATTTATCAATTAGTTATTTATTTAAATTTAAAAAGCCAATCATTTCATTTTAATTCATTATGAATCAATGTTTTAAATTTCCTCGTAGGATCAGTATACCGGAAATTTTGGTCGTACCGGCCTGTACGGGATTTACGGGTCGGATCTTGTTCTATTTTAAAAAAAATTAAATATGAATATTTTATAATTTAATTTATTTTAATATTCCGGTATATATCCGGTATACCCGATATATATCTGGTATTCCGATCCAATGAACTTGTCTGGTATACCGACCGATACCGGTTTTTAAAACATTGTTATGAATGATGGTGTCATGATGATGATTATTATTAGTATAATATATGGTGTTAGGATACATGCCTATGATAACATTGATTGTATAAGATCATTTAAATGATCATATATAATAAAAATAAATTTAAAGTTCAATAGAATCATCCTAATTATTAAGATTAACAATATCTCATTTATTTTAAGATTCAATAATACATTAGTAATATTTAAAATATCTTCAATCTCAAATCTAAATCTTATATTTTAAATCTCATATATTTTAAAATATTTTTGAAACCGGTTTGTTTTCTTTGCTAAAGCCCAATAATCTTCAAATTAAGCACAATAGTCTGTTAAATAAGTAATCCAACCCAAATACTACAAAAAGTTACAAAACAAGTTAATTATAAAAAAATCTCGATCTGCTTCATTTCTCGAGTTGAGAACAACTATATAGAAATATGTGTGTCCTCAAATGATACTTTTCTCAAGGCGATATCAAGTTCGATCGATAAATAAGAAATGTCTTCTATTGATCGAACCGGATGGTAGGATCGATTCAAACCGGTTTTTAGCAATATGTATATTTACAATATTACTATATTATTTAATAATAAAAGAAATTTAAAACCATAATTTTTGTTCATTAATTTAATTGTAAATAAATTAATAATATTATTTTTCCCCTATTTGATTAAATATTGGACAATATATAGATCCCTTAGGCCAAAGGCACAATAAGGACCCAATTCTAGTTGGTCGAACTGGTTTTGACCGTTTTGTAGCATTTAGACCGGAATCGAATCGATATTTTGCTGACGTGCCCCGGTTTTGAGTGA
The DNA here is from genome assembly GCA_009725065.1 of Utricularia reniformis. Lineage (NCBI taxonomy): Eukaryota > Viridiplantae > Streptophyta > Magnoliopsida > Lamiales > Lentibulariaceae > Utricularia > Utricularia reniformis. The sequence continues at coordinate 106,703 of RWGZ01001460.1, forward strand.
CCATTATTCGGAACATATCAGATAGGTATAAGCACCGGTTCACGGTCGGATTGGGCGATCCGAACAAGTTTCAAAAACTATGGAAGGTAGTGTTAAATTACGGAGCATCAATTTGGTAGTTTTTGTATATTCTGTATTATAAAAGTCAATGTACAATTTGTTACTTAACACAATTTTATTGAATTCAATTTTATTAAATTTGAAAATCATCAAAGTTAATATGGTATCAGAGCAGATAAAATTTGAGGAGGTGCAATGACTTGGCGGAAATAATTATCTCAATTGGAAGAAGTAATTCATATGATAAAAAACAAACTATGATTTCCAGCTGATTCAATTTTGGAACCGGATATCGTTGGACCGAGTTATTTCAAATGGAGGAGGTGCAATGACTTAATTGTCTCATGATTATCGTGTTCAATGGAAACCAAATTGACCCAAACATTTTTCTACATCACTAAAGCCAAAACTATATCCTGACACTCTAGAGACTCGATTTTCTCAATCCTATGACAATTGTGTATGCTGATCGTATGCTCAAATTAGAACCCTGGTTCAAAGGCGATTGGAGTATATATGAATATTTCACAAAACTCTCCGATCTCAACGGAAGGATCATATGAAGTAATTATTCTAAATAATGGATAAGAAGGATTTAAGTCCTTAAATGGTCTAAACCAAAGCTTCTCTGCTAACTGTTCTCAACTCTTGGGACAAAATCCATTTCCAACTATTGATGAAGCATATGGAGTAATTATTCTAGAAGAATCATCACATAAAACTCAAAGTGAGTATTCGGTTTTTAAGAATCCGAATGTATCGATTATGTATGGAAAAACAATGGATAATAAGGATTTATTCTGCAATTATTGCAAGAAAAAAGGCATGTTAATAAAAAATGTTATAAATTGATCGGTTACCCTACGGATTTCAAGTTCAGTAAAGGAAAAGGCCACTTAAAAACTTTTGTAAATCATACTGCAACACATGTTGCAACAAATATATTTCATTCCCTAACTAACGAGCAAATGGAGAAGTTAATGGTATTATTGAGTAACTCCAGTACTCGAAATATCTCTTGCTACCTTAGCAACTACCGCACAGAAAAATCCTATAACATATAATTGCTTATGTTTATTTGGCGTTCATTCAACTTTTCGCTTGGTCACTATTAATTACTTACGAGATTGGATGATTGATTCGGGTGCATTGGAACATATGTGTTGCAATATATATTTTTTGTGAATATCAGGAGCATATCTTTAGTATCCATCAGAATGCCCACATGGGCGGAGGTGATTATTAGTTTTGTTGGGATTGTGAGAATTTTAGAATAATTGATCTTGAATAATGTATTGTTCATTCTTTCCTTTCAATATAATTTGATTTCCATGGCTAGGTAAACTCAATCACTACCATGTTGCGTTTTAATGAATAACAATTGTTGTTGGATCTAGGGTCTCTCCACGTGGATGACGATTGGAGTTGCTAGTGAACAATAATGATTTTATATCTAGCAATGCAGTTTAAATAATTTTCTAAAAACATTAGTGTTTTGAGTATCAATGTTGATGTTTCAAAGGCTCGTTTATGGCGTATGCGGCTTGGACATCCAACTTCACATTTAACTCATGCTTAGGATATTAATGGTTTCCCATCTAATTATGCTTGTGACTCGAGCCATAGAGCTAATTAGAAAAGAAAGCCTTTTACAGATCATATCAAGAATGCAACAAATGCTTTCTTCTTGAAACAGATAGATACTTGGGGTATTTATGAAATGAAACTTCTATGCATCGTAGGCAATTTCCCCGGGGTTTCTTAGGTCTACTATACGCTCAAAATATGAAGCTTCTCACATTATCCCTACATTATGCAATATGGTTAATACACGGTATGGAAGCAATGTTTAGATTATTCGTTAAGACAATGCTCAAGAATTTTGATTGAAGAAATTTTATTCTGAAAAAGGAATTTACATCAGAATTGGTGTGTGGAGACACCCCAACAAAACGTTTTTGTGGAGCCAAAATACAACATATTAGTGTTATGAGAAAAGCTCTTTTGTTTCAGTCAGGCTTGTGGGTGAAGCTTCGGGGTTATAAAGTTTTAACTGTTGTCCATCTAATAAACAGACAACCTTCAAAGATTATAAGTTTCAAGGCACCATATCACTTACTTCATGGTTGTTCTCCCATACATGATTCTCTCAAGGTCTTTGGTTGTTTATGTTATGCCTTGACACTCAAGCATCATCGATAAAAATTCAAATCTAGAGCTCAAAAGTGCATTTTAATTGGTTATCCGTTGCATGTTAAGGGATTTCATTATGATATTGATTCAGGTAATATTTTTTACCCAAGAGACGTGACATTTTATGAGGATCAACTCTATTTCTCTGGCTCTATTTTATGTGACTTACCAGAAGAGCTTCCGCCGACACCAAATTTTGTGATATCTCCTACCTCACAAATTAATACTAGCACAATGATTTATATTATTCCTCTCACCAAAACCCTTCTCGTTCGAATTGACCCTTCGTTTCAGTAGAACCTCATCAGGATCCTCTATTTTCGAACCCTCATCATGATTCCTCTTCAAAATCATCTATTTATTGCTATCTCTTACCTCTTTATGAAGAGGGGACATGGTTCGCCAACCCCTGCTTATGTACAAGCTTAAGATTGTACTCGCATACCAAATTCTTCGACAAAACTTTCATTTCCCACCCAACAATATTTATCTCTATATATTCATCGCCATTCTTACCTTACTTTTATTGATGCCCTAAATCATGTTTTAGAACCCCAGATTATCTTGGGTTTCTTCGGATCCTATATGGAAAGAGGCCACAGACTCCGAATTATTGGCTTTGAAGATGAATAATACTTGGAATATGGTCTATGTTCCAGATATCCAACATATTGTTGGATTTAAATGGATTTATAATGTCAAGCTCAAGGTTGACGATTCCTTGGATCGTTGCGAAGCTTGATTAGTTGTTCGATGTTTAAGTTATATTGAAGGTTTCAATTTAAAGAAACTAGTTTAAACATAACACTGTGAGATTGTTCATTTCTTTGGCATCGAAACTTAGATGGCATATTCACCAATTCAACATAAATAATGCATTTTGAATGGTGATCTCACTGATAAAATATTCATGCAGTCTCCATAGGAACTTAAGCTTGCATGAGAGACTAATATTGGCATTTAGAAGAATCATAAAGTTGATTTGTCGATTAAATAATGCTCTATATGGACTGAAGTACAATATAAAGCTCACCGAGGCACTTTTATCTTTTGGGTTTAGTTAGTCCAAGTCTATTATTCTTTGTTTACAAAAGAATGCTCTAATGAGTCATATGGTTTCTTTCTTTACTTGTCTAGGTAGA